>CM038794.1:260900817-261203606 GCA_021764765.1 Vicia sativa | reverse complement strand
TATGCAGGCTCAAGAGACTCAGTCATCAGTTCCTGATCCGGGTGCTTATGCCACAGCTTCATGGTACAGAGCTGCAGCCGTAGCTGTCAAGAATAAATACAAGAGTATTTAGTCTTGAAGGAAAAATACAAGAGGAAATAAACCTACATAGCTGTTAGTGCAATCTCCCGTTTGTGCGGATTAAGCCAAGTTTTGCTCTTGATTTTGTACCATTGAGACTTTGTAAGTTGAGCTCTCCGCTTATGTCTCTTCTGCATAACGCAGGGAGAGCGATTGCCAATCACTCTTGTATTCACCCAACTTTAAAGCCGATTGAATGTAAATTTGATGATTGACAATATCATTCTTCTCAACGCGATCTCATGGTTGGTTTTATGATTTTCATCAGGTCTAACTGTATTCCTATAACAGTATATACTGTATAAAATGGAACAATAAAGTTTAAGAATGAGAAAGGTCCAGTTCAGAGGATTACTGCACAAATTTAAACTAGTAAGTAGTTTCAGTTGCATCTACTATGAGAAGATTGCCCACTAAAACACTTGAGTGGCTTTGATGGGATATGAATTCTGAGTCATAAAGCTAACTTCTAAATCCTTAATCGCTTGTGTCAATCTTCATTAACAATTTTCTAAATTTATAACTTTTAATAAATAGTACATTTCTGTTTTAGGAAAGAATAGTAATCATTCTCCAAGTGATATTAGTTTTTTTTTTCACACAAATTAAAATCTATAATAAAATTGTTAAAATAGTGTATATACTAATAATTAAAAACATAATTCATAGATTAAAAATCATTAATGACATTCATTTTAAAATAAATTTTAAATATCACTTATATCTTAGAAATGGTTACTTTGGGTGTAAAATCAGAGATTTATTCTTGCTACCCCACAATTATACCTGTCACCCCCTAAATAGGGTATTTTTACCAAAATATCTTTAGAAAATACCATATATTTAGTGATTTTTGGTACATACAGGAAATTGCATAGGAAACACCGGAATTCATTGAGATTTACCATTTTTACCGTGCCAGATATTTCGTACCGGAAGTTCCATAAATTCGGTATCGAAAAAATACCGGATATTTCAAAAATCTGGTATGGTTTCAGTACAAAAAATAATCGAGAATCCGGTATTTTTTTATATACCGAAAATTTCAAATTTCCGTTAATATTGAGACTTAATTTTTATTGTTTTTTAAACGTATAAATTTATACTTAAATAAAATTTATCGGAAATATGAAATTTCTGGTATTACTTTTATACAAAAAATTTAGAATATTTCCGGTACGTGTAATAATTTTCTTAAAATATACTGGATTTTAATTTTTGATATGCGCTAAAAAAAGTACCGAAAATTTAGTCTGGATTTTGAAAATTTACTTTTTTTCACAATTTTTTCAACAGTAAATTTTTTTCTTAAAAAAAATTAAAAATTTGAGTAAATAAGCTAAAAACTGTTTTCGAAATATCAAAAAATGGCGATGTGTATAATAAAAGGGTGTCAGAAAAAAATTCTCGTAAAATCATTAATGGTATTTCTTAAAACCCAGAGCATTTTACAGCCATTCTCAATGAGTAGGACTTTAAGCATCATCTATATCTTAGAAATGGTTACTTTGGTTGTAAATTGCAACTAGCTAATAAAACTTTATTATTTTTAATAATGGAGAATCATAAGTTTGATGAAATAAAAAAAAAGAGTGATAAATAACATGCATTAGGAAAAGTAAAAGTTTTAGACACACATTGCTAAAAAACAGTAAAGATACCCTGTTTTCGGAAAAGTCCATTTGGAATAGATGAGTGGAACAGTAGCACAAGTTGCTTAGACATAAAAGGTGGTCTATACCTTCTCAACATTTTGTGGTTGGGTTACAAATTGCGAATGCATGTGCTGTCTTTTCCTTTGTCCTTAATAACAAGAGCAACACCTCAATATTAGCAACATGCCAGATAGTTTTGCCAAAACTGTGGTCTTGTCCTGAGGCACCATCCAATGTTTCAATTCATGCGCACCAATGTTTCATTTTCATAATTGAGCTTAGATTATATATATTTTTTCTTTTATTTGATTTTAGTTTCCTACACAAATTTTTATTTATTTTTAGATTCTAGATCTTGTGGTTGGGTTACATATGAGAGTCATTGTAATACTAATTATCTTTTTTTTGTGGAGGAAGAGACATGAATAATGTTCCTCTGAATTCTTTTTGGATTTGCGTATAATGAAGGCAAATTTGAATCCATAGAGTACATGGGAACAGTGGTCCAGTCGACACATTTAAACCCTATGGGGTCACTTAATTAATGTGTGATAAGAATGAGAGAAATTCAATCCAATCATTGGGTAATAGACTAATAGCCTTGAAGGGTAACATTTCAAATACTATGCATAAAATAAGTACATTACTAGTATAAAATAGTAACTCAAATAACTTGGTGAAATTTAATTACCCCCTAAGAAACATAAATGCCTATGATTATTAACATAATTTTCTAAAAATGGTATAGAAAGAGATAACAAACAATTTTTACATTAATCATTATTTTTTGTTTGCTTTGATATGTCATTGCAAACTTAATCATGAAACAAGGTGGGTTTGTGAGGGAGTGACTCTTAATCATAATGATACTTTTGCTTTTAATTTTGTTTGTTTTTTTGGTGCTTGTACTATTACTATGACAGACTTGTAGGCTATCCTCTTAACAAAAACATTTGATGACAATGACTATTGTCCACTTTGAAATAATGAAAATCTAATATCAAAGAAATTGAGAGAAGTTAACCAAAACCAAGAAATAATAATTTTAGTGGAATTACTTTTTTTCAACCAAAATATACTATTCTGGACTAGATCAGCATCTAGCCTGTAACTATTAAGGTCCAGTTTAATGAGCATTAAGGACTCGGAGGTCCATCTGTCCATAGCTGTTAGAGATTTCTCCACGTACGTATTAGAGCCACGTGGCCAACGGTTACTTAACTGTCACCATGCCCTCCAAGAATAACGAGTCAACTGTCCCTTATATCTCAGAGCTGCAGATTAGGGAGGAGGCCACGTGTTGGACTCCATACTCACGTAAGCCCTGGCAGTCCCTTAGTGGGCTTCGCAAAATCAACTCACTAACTGGACCTTGGCCTAGCGCTGGGGTTATAAATACCCTCTCATTCGAGAGGATCGAATATTCATTCATTCACTCCCACTTCTCTACTTGCATCCTCCTCTCGCCCTTTCTCATTTTGGCATCAGAGTGTCTTGCAGGTACCCCCTATCTTTCTCCAGCCGTAGTTCGTGGGACATCGACGATCCTTCTGATCAAGTACGATCAGTGGTGCCGTCTATGGGAACCTTTGTTTCCCCTTCTATTTTCCTCAGGCTAAAAAAAACTCTCCTTCATCGTCATGGCTGAACAAGGTGATAACGCCGACTAAATTCTCTCTTCTCCGACCTGGCCAATAACAACAACATCCCCTGAAACTGATCCCAGGGACAAACGCACAGCCTCCTCCTCGACTGGATCCCATCGGGGTGATACACAACATCAGCACGTCCCCAAGCTCGCTGTTTTTCAAGAAATTCAGCCACCCGCAAACGTGGATCCTACCACTGTCGCACTCTTTGCGACCATCAATCAAACGAATCTCATGTTGTTCATCCAGGGAGAGCGACTTAACATGCTGGAAAGCTTCAGTCTCTCACCGAGGAGACACCAAAGGCCAGATTCGTGGTCTCCTTCCTCGAGAAGACACCGTTCTCGGACTCCCCCACGGAGGACCAGAAGGGAGGATACTCCTAGCCCTACCCTTCGATGCTTGAGAATAGGACCTGTCCCCGAAAGGAGCCAACTTGAACAGCCCGCCAAGAAGCGAGTCCTCTCCCCTCCCCGCAAAGAACGCCGAACGAAGAAATCGAAGAGGAACAAGACTCAAGGAGGTGGAAATCCTCGACCAGAGGATCCTCCCCGGAGGCATCACCGCCACCGTCACTCCCCATCCCGCTCCCCTGAGAGTAGCAACGAGGAAGACCCCCGTGGTCCCTTATCTTCCAGAATCATGGAGGTTCACATCCCCAGGGGCATGGAAAAACCTCCCTAACTGACCAGCTATGATGGAGTGGATGACCACATCGACGGTTTTGAAGCAATGCTTCACTACATCAACATCGCGGGTCCCATCAAGTGCAAGATGTTCCCCACCACACTGAGAAAAACAACCATGGACTGGTATAAAGGCTTTCCCCCGGGTCTATCCACTCTTGGAGAGATCTGAAGGCCCAGTTCACCAGTACATTCACTGTCTTCCGCAGGCACCCAAAGACTGAAGCCTCTCTCGAGGCCATCATCCAGAGGAGCGACGAGATTCTTCAAGAATACATCGATCGCTTCAACAGGGAAGCCATACAGGTCCCCTATGACGATTACATGAAGAGGTACTTACTCGAGAGGGGACTCCTCCCCGACACGGACTTCAGGAAAATGGTCGACATCGAACCTCCCGCAACCTTCGATGCCCTCCTCGATAAAGCCCGCACTTACATCACCTACGGGGAGAAGGAAGCAGCAAATCGCGCTCGAGAGTCGAGGAGCCACGAATCAACCGTCTCTGCTCGACATCTTGATGCCAGGCAGAATGAAGCTGGATCATCCCGACGCTCCGGGGAAAAGAGGAGGGATGAAAAGCCTCGGGAGGCCCGCAAACATCGCGGCCCTGTCGGGTGCTTTATAGAATACACCCCGCTGACGACTTCCCGAGAGCGAATATTGGCCGACTTCTTGGCTACAAAATTCAAAGATGGCGGAGTCAGACACCCAAAGCCTACTCCCCCAAGTCGGGGGCCAACCGGTCAAAGTACTACCAGTACCACCGAAGTCACGGTCACCTCACTGAGGATTGCGTCCATCTCAAGGACGCGATCGAAACACTGATCAAGGGTGGAAGACTCGGGCAATACAAGAGACCCAAGACCCCTCGACAGACCAAGGAGGTCAAAGAGGTAGATGACGAGGCCAACGCACCGGGGGACACAAGCCCCTTTCAGATTGCCTACAAAGTAACCATGCCTGAAGACTTTAAGATCCATGATAACATGGACGAAGACCTCCCCATATTCAGTCACAACAGGTGAGAGAGGTTTCCCGCTGCCATGGTCATATCCGGCGGGGATTCCAACGAATTCTCAATCAACTCGGCGAAAAGGAAGTTCGACGAGTTGATAGAGAACGTCCTGGTCAATCAGGTTTCCCTCGAATAGTGCCGAGGAAGGTCTGAGCCGATCATGTTCTACCTCGTCAAAGAAAAAATGGAGAACTTTGAGGTGCATCGGATCCTGGTCGACCAAGGCAGCTCCGTAGACGTAATGTACACTCATCTCTTCCGCACTCTCCAACTGGATGAATCCCACCTATCACCATACATAGGATCCAACCTGCAAGGGTTCAACGGCTCGACCTCCAGGCTGTGCGGCTACTTCGAGCTCTTCGTCACCTTTGGTGAGGGCGTCGTATCTCAACAGATCAAGGTGTGCTTCCTGGTGGTAGACTACCACTCACTATACAACGGGATCCTAAAGACAACAACTTTGGCCGACCTCACAGTCGTCCCTTCAACTACCCACCTCAAAATGAAGTTCTACACTAGAAGAGAGCGTGTGACCATCATCTGCGGCGACATCGAAGTATCCAGGAGGTGCCACAAAGCCGCAGCTAGGGGACAGACCCTGGTGGACCTAGGAGCCCAGCAGGATGATAGGCAAGACAATCCCCACGTGGAACCCCCTGAAACGAAGAGCAAAAGGGGCCCAAGGTAGACTCAATCAACCTCGACACCAGATTTGCGAAGGAAAAAGTCGAAGATTAAAACAGCGGCCAAGATCCCCTCTGCCTAGTCCCAAATGGCGAGTTCGAGCTAATCTCCCTCGGTGAAGGTCCCAACAAAATGTGTGAAGATTAGAGAAGGACTCTCCGACCTTGCCAAGAAGCAGCTCAAATCCTGCCTCAGGGACAACGTAGACCTGTTCGTCTAGAGCGCCGCGGAGATGCCCGGACTCGACCCTGAGGTCTCCTGCCATCAGCTCGCTATAGATCCGGCCGGTAAGACCGTAGAACAACGTAGGCGTAGGCAGTCTCCCGAAAAAGCGGAGGCTGCTGAAAAAGCTGCAAAAGACCTCCTAAATGCAAATTTTATTTCTGAGGCCAAGTATTCAACTTGGCTCTCTAATGTTGTATTGGTTAAGAAATCTAATGGGAAATGGAGAATGTATGTTGATTATACTGATCTTAACCGGGCATATGCCCGAAAGTTGCTTTCCCCTTACCTAACATAGACATGCTGGTCGACAACTCGACCGACTATAAACTCTTGTCTTTTATGTATGCTTATTCAGGTTATAATAAAATATCGACAACGATGAGCGACAAATGCTGCACGACCTTCACGGCGGCCTCGGGAAACTATTACTACAACGTAATGCCTTTCGGGCTGAAGAATGCGGGTGCCACTTACCAAAGGATGGTGAACAAAGTCTTACGCTTTGAGATCGGGGATATGCTCGAAGTCTACATGGACGACATAATTATCAAATCTCACGCAAAGACCGATCACGCTGCGTATCTGAAGAAGGTGTTCGACCAAGCTCGACAATGTCGAATGCGGTTCAATATGGAGAAATGCACCTTCATAGTTAAGGCGGGAAAGTTCCTAGGTTTCTACCTCACCTAGCGAGGAATCGAAACCAACCCAGACAAATTTTGGGCGTTCTCTGAATTGTCCACGCCCAGCTCCAAAAAATCCATCCAAATCTTGAACGACATGCTCACCTCGCTCTACTATTTCGTAGCCAAATCCTTCCAACACACACTTCCCTTTTTCAAACTTCTGCGGAAGAGACCAACCTTTGAATGGATCGTGGAGTGAGAATAAGCTTTCCTCCACCTCAAACGGGCCCTCTCCTAGACACATGTACTATCGCGACCACAAAAATGGGAAACCTTATTCCTATATTTGGCCGTCTCAAACGAAGTCGTAAGCGCAATCCTTATTCGCGAGACAAAAGAAGGGAAAAAGCCCGTCTACTTCACGAGAAAAAAGCTGCATGAACCCGAAACCAGATATCAGCAAATCGAAAATGTCTCCCTAGCGCTCGTCACTACGACGAGGAGGCTTCGATACTATTTCCTCGCCCATACCATCGTCGGGAGGACCGAGCGACCCATAAAACAAGTCTTAGTCCGACCAGACATGGCTGGGCGCATTCTCAAATGGTCCCTCGAACTCTCAGAATTCGACATCCAATATGAGGGCTAGAAAGCTTTAAAAGCCCAAGAATTGGCCGACTTCATCGCTGAAATGACCGCCCACTAGCTTCCTCCAAGCGCAGACAAAAGATGAACTATTTTCATCGACAGAGCTTTAAGCTCGACGGGAAGCGGGGCGGGCATCCTCCTCGAAAGCGAGGAGGGTGTTGTCATCGAACACTCCCTTACCCTTTCATTTCCAACGTCGAACAGTCAGGCCGGATATGAAACTTTACTCGTCGGGCTAAGGCTGGCCGAGGATCCCGGGACACGAGAGATCCAAATATTTACAGACTCCCAACTCATCGCGTCGCAAGTCCTCGGAGAGTACCAAACTAAAAACGATAATCTCGTCGAATATCTCAACCTCATAAGAGAAATAATGAAGAGCTTCGACCGAGCTAAAATCAAACACGTTCCCCGCGAACAAAACACGCGGGCTAATATCCTTTCGAAACTTGGGAGCACCAAAAATAAGGGCGGAAACAAATCCGTAATCCAAGAGTCCCTTTCCCGACCTAGCATAGAAAAATCCCCTCCCTTGATTGACGTACATGCCATCGGGGATGCCGACTGCTGGATGACCCCAATGTTCAACTATTTGACCAAAGAAGAGATGTCCGCAGACAAGAAGGAAGCTGCCGCTAATATTTGGATGCATCTATAGCAGGCAAGCAAAAAGTAAAGTATTATTTTTACCGGGTGATATATAGCGGTTAGGTTATATCGTATCGTGTCTACAGAGATTGGTTATTGATTCGTCGTTCGATAATTCTATCGTTAATGAGTTTGGGATTAAATGGTTGTAAAGAAAAGACAAAAAGTAAATGAACAAAAACTATAAAGGATAGACAACTTGTCCGGAATGAATGTACACTACCTGTCACAGACTTAAATCTACAGTCCAGTTATACTCAGCCTACGATACTCGTCCATGTCATCACATACCTCTCACAACACAAGCTATTTCTAACCCAAATTGAGAATTCAACTACATCACCTTAATATCCATGTCTAGCATACCTCAACAACACAGAATTCAACCGTGTCACTTGTAACGACTATCTCTAGCTCGAAACAACCAACATAGAGGCATTAAGCTCAGATACTCTAAGTAAATGTCAGCTCTAAACCTATTTCTAGCATTCAGAAACTAACAGATAATCATCCTAGGTAATAATATAAGCAATCTATGTCTAGCAAAGCTCAAATCCCTAACACAAGTTAAAAACCTAAGACAATCACCAACACAGATTCGTAAAGCAGACTTTATACAATGCCAAGGGCGATAAATATACATGAGTTATGAGTAGAAATACATACATACCTAACAAATAGAGAAATACATAGAGAGGAGAAGAGATAAATCACAAATCTACACTGGTTTGTCAGAGCCAATCGAAGAGCAATCCACCTCCAATCATCCATAAGCAAGACCCTAGTGTTGTTTTCTAAGCTATACTATCAAAAATAAAGGAAATGGGGATCAAAATCCACCATAAAACCATAACCTAAAAAGTAAGAAAAATGAAGTTATAAAACAACATACAGATGATCGCGCTGAGCGGCGAGGGCGCGCTGAGCGGCGTCTACAGATATTTACACGTTAAACCGACCTAAATGTCGCTCAGCAGTGAGGGCCCGCTCAGCGGCCTCTAAAACTCTCTCTGCCACAATAGTACCAAAGCACTCAACGCACTCAAAAAAGCGCTGAGCGGACTCGCGTTGAGCGGCCTCATCGTGCTCAGCAGCCTCTCCTGAGCAAAACTGGTCTTTTATTCATCTAAACTGCGTCTTCGGAGCCGTGTCTTCGACACGTTATTCGTCGATGATTCAACACGCACAAATACCTACAAAAATAAATTAAAACTAGTCAAATGGTACATTATGTACACAAAACACTTAAAAACGTATTTACAACACAAAGTGGGGTTATTCACCAATTATTAACAAACAAGAATGAATAAGTGCCACAAAACATATATACAAAATAACTTCTTTTTGGCACTTATCATCTACCAAAAATCGGGCATGCTCCTATGTCGTGCTAGAGCAGTGGTTGTACCGCCGGGGATTCTCCATCCCTCACCTAAAGTGCCTCGAGAAGTCCAAGGTATCCGGCGTATTGCACGAGATCCACGAGGGCATCAACGCCCAACATTTGGGCATCCGATCCCTTGCCCGAAAGGCGTTGTGAGCGGGATACTATTGGCCCACAATGCAACAAGACGCGAAGGAGCACGTTAAAAAATGCGAGAAGTGTCTGCGTCACGTCGACATGCATATAACACCACCGCACGAGCTCTCCACACTCACTTCCCCTTGGCTTTTCAGTTGGTGGGGAATGGATATCCTCGGGCCCTTCACGCAAGGATCATATCAAAACAAATACCTCATCATAGCCGTCGACTACTTCACGATGTGGATAGAGGCCGAAATTCTCGCCAACATCACGTCATTCAACATCCTCTGTTTCTACAAGCAAAATATCTTCACCCGCTTAGGAATTCCATAAGCACTCGCAATAGACAATGGGACACAATTCACCGACTAAAATTTTCGGAGCTTCGTAGCAAGGTTGGGCACAAAGCAGCACTTTACCTCCGTCGAACACCCACAAACCAACGGCCAAGCCGAAGCCGCCAACAGAGTCCTTTTGCACGGACTCAAACGATGACTAGGCGAAGCCAAGAAGAGATGCTTAGAAGAACTGCACAGTGTATTGTGGGTATACCGTACAACCCCACACTCAACGACCGGGGAATTGCCTTTTCGATTGACTTATGAAACATAGGTGATCATCCCCGTAGAAATTAGGGAACCCTCCCGGCGCACCCAATTCCCGCTAGACGAGGAGATGAACGACGAAGTACTACGCGAAGAGCTAGATCTAGTCGACGAAATTCGTTCGGGGGCAGCCCTCTGCGAAGCCACGCTGAAGCAACAAATTACGCTACGCCACGACGCCAAAGTCATCAAATGGAGTTTGACGTCGACAGCCTGGTCCTATGAAGGAATCAAAAGGAGTCCCGCGAAGGTAAGCTAGCTGCCAACTGAGAAGGCCCCTACCGAGTTCGCGGCAATACGGATACTAGGGCTTACTACTTAGAAAATCTTGTCGGAGTACAACTCCCTCGACCTTCGAACGCTGCAAAGATAAAATGATATTATAGCTAAGTCCCGCAACCTCTCCCCAGGAACTTAGGCATCTACGAATCTGCCCACCAGGGGGATTCGCTCAACCACGGGTCTCAGGATGGTACTACTGCACACCCGAAAGTAACATACAGATGGTTCCTCATCGACACTCGAGCGGAACTTCGGCACGACACTGACACTTTGAACAAGCTCCGTGGATGACGAAGTACCGATGGCAAGATGTCCGACTCGTGATAGATAGTTCACGCCCCGAAGCTAGTGCCCTAAACACGACTATGGCCTCGCTTGGTGGCCCCCAAGACCGCCCCCTCGGCATACACACTGAAAACTATTACAAGGTCAAGAAAATAAGATAGCTAAGCAAACAACATAAACAATTAATAAATCGACCTCCTAGGCTGACAAAATATTGATTACAAACCAGACTCATAGGCCCAAACCAAATGTGCAAGGGCTTAGCCCAATAAGTTCTAACAAATCAAAACGACACGCAGGTCGAGCAAAAACAGGGACATGCAGGTCCAACAAAGAT
Source organism: Vicia sativa (assembly GCA_021764765.1). Taxonomy (NCBI): domain Eukaryota; kingdom Viridiplantae; phylum Streptophyta; class Magnoliopsida; order Fabales; family Fabaceae; genus Vicia; species Vicia sativa. Next base: position 261,192,610 of record CM038794.1, on the reverse strand, counting down.
TCAATTTTTTTTTAAAATATCGGACAGAGGCTTGATCTTCCCATCGACCACTCTGTGAAAGGGACCAATACCCTCGGTCACTAGTTCAACCCCATCGTTGACTACCTTTATTTGGTAGACTACTTGGTCGAACCCAAAGGTAAAGGCCTCCACTATATCTTCCTCGAGCACTCGGATTTGGCCGACCAGATCCCTCCTCCAAGATAAAGCCTGTTCTTCGGAGTACTCCTCCTCAGCAGGGGAAACTAGCTCCTCAAGCTTCTTCACACGGGAAGACAACTGCTCGTTCTCCGCGGTCAAAGTATCCACCCTCGACCTCATATCATTTAGCTCCTTATCCAATTGGACATGACTCTCGTGTTGCCCCTGAAGCCTCGCGATTTCATTGTAATACTCGCTGTTCTGAGTCTCCAGCTCATACATCTTGGCACGAGCTTCGTCAAGAGTGGCTTTTGAGGAGGCGGTCTCGTCATTAAGTGTCAACACTGTCTCGAGCACCCTCATTACAGGGTCCACATCCTGGTTGAGGTCTTGCTTACGAGTTTTTTTGTCCGTCGAGAGAATGGCCTCCCTTTCAGCCTCCTGCACTCCCAAAGAGTTCACATCATCGAAGATATGCCGGTTGCCATAACAGGAGGATAACATGAAAGTCCCCGCGACTTCCCAAAAGCCCCCTGTTCAAGACGATCCCCCCGTTTCCTCTTTAAGGGGTGTTCGGAAGAAGACCCAGGGTCTGTTCGAGGGGAAGAAGTGGATCCGCGCGCCTGGCTACTTTTCCTGGCTTTCTCCTGCAATTTAGAAATGCGATCTTTAACTGGACCTCGGGCGGCCATTGACTTCAATTTCAGCATACGTTCCTCGAGAGATGCCATCCGGGCTGCAAAACTAAAAAAACAAAATTAGACAGGAAGCATAATTAGTAAGATAGGACCCGCCGATGGTCTGCGGGGAGGTTACCTAGAAGTACCATCGCGTCCTCGTCCGATGGGAAGTCTAGAAGGGCTTTAGTGTTTATAAATCGGCTAACTATCTCGATCTGCCCACGGTCGTCTAGGAGGACATTTCCCTCCCGATCCACGCAGATGGCCGGGGTAAAAATTATGACATAGTTAGCCAGCTTTTCATACGAAAGCTGATTTTGCGCATCCAATTACTCAGCTCTCACGGAGTAAAAATTCGCCCCTGATTATAGTGCTTCTTCTCCCACTCCAATGGGAATCGCGCAGTCAACTTCTCGACCTCGTTACCCTATTCATCAACTTCCAAGGATCTGGTATAGAGTGTGTCCTCGACCTCCCTGGTGAGAGGCTCACGACATAAAAACGCCCCTTAAAATCCCGGACAAACTCCAAATAAGGCCAAAATAGCTTCCCGGACTATTTGAACGACACCCAGGCTTGAAGACTGTCGACCGTTTGCCATTGAAGGTAAAAGATCCTGAAGAAGAGGGGCAGTGTGGCACCAATGTCAAGGTATCGACAAACTAGTTCGAAAACCCGCATAAAAGCCAAGGCATTCGGATGGAGCTGCGTGGGAGCCAAATCTAACCACATGAAGATCCCGGTCAGGAAACCTGTGAAGGGCATGCACATCCCCGCCTCTCGAAAGGCAAACTCATACATAGGAAAGTGTGTCTTTTCATAGGCGGAGCATATCCTCCTAGATTCACCGGGGATTTGAATTTCCCATGAAGGATCCATTCCCTCGTCCAAATCCTCGATCATGTTGAAGGCCAAGGAGGCATCAACGACAAATTCAGACTCGTAATCCCGCGATTCGGGTGCAATCCATGACAAATCTATGACACGCTGAACACGTTGCCAGTTGCTCGGACCTTCTCCACATGTCTCCTCGAATGATTGATTTATGATACCTCAAAAGCTGCGAAAGAATAGTGAATTCGACATCATAAAATCCACCCTTCCACTGCAAGTCAAGTGAAAGGGCGAGATACTCGGCATAACAACGCCCCACAGGATTTCCCATGACTTAACCCTTCAGCTCATGAAGTCGATCAACTTCTCCGAAGAGACACCCATCTAAGGGGACACAACTCCCATTCCCTGAGGAATCCATTAATCCCCACTGTAATCACGACTTTCCCCGAAACACTTATACACTTGCCTGAGGAATCCACGCATGACCATGAGGCGCCCATGAATTTACCCGAGAAATTCATGCCAATCCCCGGGACATTAATGCATCTCCACGAGAAATTCACGCATTACCCGAGATGTTCATGAGTTTCCTTGAGAGATTCACGACAATCCTCGTGACGTTCATGCATCTCCCCGGGACATTCATCCCAAGATCATGAACATTCGTCAGAAACTCAAGGATCTCCATGAATGTTCCTCCTAAAACGCCAGATCTATGAAGAAATACACGAAGAAATTGAGGAGCACTTACTTGAATGATGAACTTTGCTGGAGATCTCTGAAGGAGCCTTGAAGATTCTTGGACCCTCGTGCAGAGAATTCTAAAATCAAACTGAAGGAACGAATGTAGAATAGGTCAAATGAAACCCTAACTTCCTTTTATAACCAAAATTTGTCTAGACATACGAAGAGTCACACCCTATTGAGCCTCTTAGACTCCCCCAAATGGGATGCGTAGTCCAAACCGCGACACGTGGCGCCTATTATCCCTAGGCTAACGTAAATACGAGCCCACGCGTCGCGATGCTTCGCCTACAGTCTGTTCCTCGACATTGAATCTAACGTAAAAGACGCTCAGCAAAGGCCAAGACGAGCTCGTGACCTCTGCCGACCTGCTCGACAGAACTCGACCACACGACCGCTAGGGACAATCTATTCTCTGGCACCCAGAACCCTCACGGATATCCTCGATGAAATGGAAATTGGCTCAAAGTCATCACTCTCTTCGGAATTATAACTTGGGGGGCTTCTATTCTGGACTGGACCAACATCTGAACCACAACTATTAAGGCATAGTCCAATGGGCATTAAGGACCCAGAGGCCCATCTGCCCATAGCCGTTATGGATTTCCCCACGTACGTATTAAGGCCACGTGGCCAACGATTACTTAACCGTCACCACGTCCTCCAAGAATAATGGGTTAACTGCCCCTTATATCTTGGAGCTACAAACCAGGAAGAAGGCCACGTGTTGGACTCCCTACTCACATAAGCCCTGGCAGTCCCTTAGTGGGCTTCGCTAAACCAACCCACTAACTGAACCTTGGCCCAGCACTGAGGGTTATAAACTCTTTCATTCGAGAGGGTCAGATATTCATTCATTCACTCTCACTTCTCTAATTGCATTCTCCTCTCTCCCTTTCTCACTTTAACATCAGAGTGTCATGCAGGTACCTCCCCATCTTTCTCCAACCGCAGTTCATGGGTCATCGACGATCCTTCTGATCAGATACAATCACATACAATGCATGATTTCTTCTTATGTTAACCTTTTCTCCTCCTTTATCATGTTCCAAATGCTGTGCGAAAGAGTTAATTGCAATTAGACTAATCCCTTAAAATCTAATAAAATTACAATTTTTAAGTGTAGAATTATCTATACAAATAGTTTAATTTTAAACTAGCCATATAAATACTATTAGAATGATCTACTCAACTTTATAAATTACTAGTTTGAAAGATGAATGTATCCCTCTATATAAATTATTTGAGATTTTTTCAATATATTCCCTTAATTTATGTATGTGTTCGGTGTTCGATTTGGATATATATATATATATATATATATATATATATATATATATATATATATATATATATATATATATATATATATATATATATATATATATATATATATGTGTGTGGGGTTTTTTTTCATGTTATTTCAAAAACTGTCACAGAAAAGCTATTTCATGTTATTTCAAAAACTGTCACAGAAAAGCTAAAGCATACTAGTACATGTTATTTTTCCATCTTATTTCAATGTCTGCGAAAGAAAAGCTAAAGCAACATATAGTAAGTTGAATATAGTTATGAAAGTTAATTTATAATATGGTAAAATTCTAACTAAATCAATCACCTGATTTTTTATTTATATAGTTGACAAATGGTTGTGAAAGGTAATATGTAATATGGCCTCAATCAAGTGATTTTTAATTTATATAATATAATTTTGTGTTGAAAGATTAATTCTATTGGTTCCTAATTATTTTTTTATTTTATTTTTTAAAACATAAATGACCAGTTTTTTTATTATTAAAATTTTATGATAAAATATTTGTAATATATTCAATAAAATATTATTTTAGTTAAATAAATAAAATTTTTAAAAAAGAAATGCATGCAACATCAATTGTAAGAATATTTTTAATCTGAACATTAAAATATTTATAGATAATTTTTTTCTTTTTTAATTTTAATATTAATTTTAATTAAAATAAGATTTGAGTTTTTTATTTTTTAAATTTATTTTTATTAAAGCCGACTGTTAAAATTGGAACAAACTCCAAATTATTTGAATATATATTTTTTATGTTACACGGATAAATGACTAATTTTAATGTTGTTGATACTATTTATAATTTAAATAGATTTATTTTTTTAAATTTTTTTATCATAAATTAATTTATTATTTTTTCAGAGCCTCTAAAAGAAATCAGGATCGACCCTGTTTATCTATGTCATATTATTCATAATAAGACTTTAACAAACTATTTTATGCTAAATACTGTTGACTTAGTGCATGAATGCAGATGATAGCATATCTTCAATGAATCTTAAATGAAGTGCTTATAGCATCTGTTGAGCCTAACTCTTTCTTACAAATTAATTTCATGAATTAGACCTAACCCATATCCTCTAATATAATATCCGAACTTAACAATCAGATCATAAATCACTCAATAATTATATTCATCCACCAAACTCAAAGCTCAAAAGAATGGTGTACTTGGAAGATCTAAGATCTATTGAAAATGAATTATCTATGACTAAACATTTTCTTATAGATAGTTCGATCTTAGACTAACCATATAAATATCATAAATTTTTTTCTGTAATAGATCAAACATGCATCTAAAAAACAAATAAAATAATCCTGAAGCAAACGATGATAAACCACAAAACTTATTACACACAAGTCATAATGACAAAAAAAAAAACATAAAAAAAAAACAATAATTAAGAAGATGAAAAATACTACATTAATTTTCTGAAATTCCTTGACACACAACTACTGAGTAAGAGAAGAATTAGCATTACCAGTAGAAGGATCAGAAGAATTAGAGAAACAAGAATTCTTATGATTATGCATCCAAACCTTAAAAACCTGTCTACTCACACCAACACTTTCACAAAACCTTTCAATTTCCTCATCAAGTTCCTTCCTCTGCAACTTCCACCCCAGCTTCTCCGCAAACCCCATCATCTTCTCCTTCTGATCCGCCGTGAATTTCGACCTATACCTCTTCCTCCTCCCGTCTCCTCCACTCCCTCCACCCCCACCACCGGAATATTCCATCACCTGATCCGACATTGCAACGATGGCGTTACTCGCCATCGTTGCACATGTCGCGGTTATCTTGCGATGGAAGTTCCGGTGACAGCCACAGGCTGCACATTGGAGGCTGTTGGCTGCTGATACTGAAGTGTCGTCCACCGTGAACTCGCCGCAGCCGTCGGTTGCGTAGCTGCCGAGGCTGGCTGCATGGTTTCTTAAACATTCTCTGTAGATATAGTTTTGAGAATGTGGTGATGATGATGATGATAACATTCCTCCTCCTTCCATTGTTTTTTTGGATTTATTTATTTATTTAATTATATTTTTCTCTGTGTGTTTGTGTTTTATCATTTATGTGTTTATGGGAACTATATAATGAATGAGTGATATTAAAATTTGGAAATGACATGAAAGGGTATGGTTGGAGGGGATATTTACAGTGTTCCCTATTTTGTGGACATGCTAGCATTGTAGACAACTATGCAATATCTTCATAGCATATACATAAGGTTAAAAAAATATCATGGGTTTTTATTTTCAAACTTTTTTTAATTACTTAAATAAATATTATGTATGGTTAGAAGCAATTCTATAATATACTTGGTGGAAATTTTCAGAATGAAGTTGTTAAAGTGATTTTTTTTTGTTATTGTTATTGTTGGTGTAATTACAATTTTGATCGGTAAATAATGTGTAATAAATAAGTGTTATGTAGAATTATATGGTGCATATTATTTTTCATATATCTTTATATTTATTAATACTTATAGAAGAGTTTTATAATTTTAAATTTATACTATTTAGTTCATCCAATATATTAGTTTTTAATTTTATATTTTGAAAATCAAAATTTAATAAAACAAATGTCTCACGATATTTTCACCAACAACATCATCTTATACTTTCTCGAATGTGTAAAAGTATTCACATTCATCTTTTTCCTCCGCAATCGTAAAACAATCACAAAAACATTCATCTTCCCATTTGTATATAACAAACACATGTTTTATATTATCTTATTCAATCCCTCACACCATTGAAGATGAAACCATTATTTCATCACTTATTTTTGCCATTATAAAATGAGTTTTCTTTTTGAACTCTGTGTAATGAGAGAATCTTTAATATTCTCCTATACAATTGCTCCTCACACATTTTGTTGGTATTTATATTGACACTACAACGAAATACACATTTGATAAAATTAAATTACAATGATCTTACAGTTAACTACGGTAATACATCCTTTTTAGACGCAATTTATTTTTTATATTTATGAGAAAAATATTTCACTACGGTCAATAAAATTAACCGTGATATATATATATATATATATATATATATATATATATATATATATATATATATATATATATATATATATATATATATATATATTAACATCTAGGTGAACTAGCATTTAAGTGGTTCACCATAGACCATAATTAATAGCTGTTAGATCTTATTAAATATCAGTTTTTACCGTATACCTCTATTACATACACAATTATTTTCCTTTTCCTTTCTATTCTCTTTCATCTTCCTCCTCTCTTTTCTAAATCAGTTTCGATAATCTACCTTTTCTTACACCGTTTTTTTTCTTCTTTTCCTTTATATTCTTTTCCATCTTTATCATCTTTTTAAGAAAATCAATTTGAAACAAAATTCTCTAAGAGAAATATATACTGACTTTAAAGATTTTGATTTAATTAAGAGAAAATTTGGGTGAAAATATTTCTTCTCCCAACTTTATAATGAATTGAAAGGACTGTCAATCAAAATAAAAAAGCATTAAAGTATAAAAACTTTTCTCCTAAAAAATAAACCCATTTAATATAAACTTAAAAAAACAACAATTTGGATGACGATGGAGATGTGTAAGAGATAATTGATGAACGTACATGAATTTAGGTCCAAATTTTTTGATATTTTAGCCCTCAAAATATTTATTTTTGATCCTTACAAGTTTTGTTTTTCTAAAATAGAAAATAGTAATATTGGAAGAAAATATTAAAGAAAGACATCTAAAGACCATAGTCTGGTGGTTTCATAGTGGCGTCGCCCGCCCTAACGACTACAATAATATTTGGGAATAGAGAAATTTAAAATATTTATAATATATATATATATATATATATATATATATATATATATATATATATATATATATATATATATATATATATATATATATATATATATATATATATATATATATATATATATATACACACACACACACACACAAATTAAATTAATTAACTTTCACTTTTTGACAGTATCTATGTTTCTCACAGCATAACCCTAACACACATTTTCTCTCTTCTTCTTCATCATTAGCTTCGTTATTCTACAATATAGCTGTCAATCTTGTTCTTCATAGATAAAGATATTCTTATTCTTCCTTAATCTCTCATTTTCGTGTATGCTATTATGTTTCACATGATGTTCATACGACTTTCTACTTGCTCGATATGGTAATTTTGTTGTTGTATGTTGTTGTTAACACTAATTTGCATCTGACTCCTTAGCTTTATCATACTTTCATTGTGGATGTTATGAGTTTAAATGAGGCAATTATTTTTTCAATTTAACGCATATATGTTGTTCTTATAAGAATAAGAAGTGTTTCTACGTCTGGCCTTGTTATTTTGATGATAACTTTACATGTTATCTTAAACAATAATTGTATACACTAATGGTTTCGTTCTAGTGTGTAGTTGCTGCTAGAATATTCTGACTCTGATAGTAAGGCGTGTGACGTCATCAGGTTCTAAACACACACTCGAGAAGAAAACATGTGGTTACGTGTTTCATTAAAGTCAAGGTTCTGAATCTATCTTCTACAACATGGCTAAAGAGTGTTAGTACAAGAGGTTTTGATAGTCACTTTTTGGTTTAGCTTTGGAGGCCTTAGAAAGCTCTACTTCTGGTGTTACAAGTTCTACAGATTATGAAGACAAGGTTCTGCTGAACAAGTTCTTACAACCAAGTGTTGAAGACTCTGAAGACAAGTTCTAAAGACTCCAAGACTTAGATTCTAAGGCTTAGGAAAGATTCTTCTATAAAAAGCTTCAAAGTTCAACATTAAAATATCTGAAGCCTCTGATGGCTAGAAGAAAGTTCAAATGGTTAACGTGTGATTTTGTACAAAAGGTACATAAAGTGACTGTGACCTCTACCCCCTAGGGTGGCGTAAAGACATTCCTTTATATTGTATTGTCAACCACTCTCATTGTAACCGTTGGAAATAAACAGTTGTATTAACAACTATCTTTCTTTACCTAATGGATCTCTATTTACAAGATTAACAGAAAAACATTATTTAGAGAAAAGGTGGAAAGAAATCATTGAACAATGACATGATACATAAATATTATTTTATACTATCTAAAATCTTACACCTTATTCTATCTGTTGAGATCTAACAGTTGGTGCAGGAAAAGTCCTTTCTATCCTCACAACATCTCTCTCTGTCAAGGCTATAAATGAAGAGCAAAGATATAAAGAAACATGTTGATTCTATTACCAATTGTATTGCCATTGACCATTAAGCTCCATCCTATGAAAGGAAAGAAGTGGATGCTGAAGATGATAAAGCTGCAATGCTACACATTCTGAAGACCACTTAAGAAGAGAGAAAAGAAATAAAGAAGATTTCATCAAGATGTCATTCAAGTATCATCATATACATCTTAAATGAAACATAAGAAGAAGAGATCCTGCTCGTAGCTTGCTCAAAGAAGAAGATGGCTACAAGATGTTATTCTACTTCCAATCAAATACATCTTAGTAGATATTAGAAGAAGCAATGAGTTGTTGCCCGGAACTTGCTCAACAAGAAGATGAAGAAGAATACTACAAGATGCTACTCAAACTTTTGATCATATACATCTTTGTAGAACATTGTAATAAACACTCGAGTTGTTGCTCGTAGAGTGTTTGTGTTCAGATCTCTTCATGTAAATTGTTTTTAACACTAGAGTTCTTGCTCGAATAAGTGTTAAATAATATGTGCTTAAAACACTTGTGTAATTTTCTTACAAATATCATTCATGTAAACACAAGATCACCATCAACTATTGTTGATTGATTCCTTGGAAGACTTGGTGAAAGTCGGATCTAAAGAAGATAATGGTTGGGTCATTATGGGAAATCCTGATTGGAGATCTTGCGAGGTTGGATTATGTTGGTTCAATGATATTGATATATCAAAAGGGACCAAGTGAAGCTCAATCTCGTGAGATCACTGATGGATATCATTGTAAGGAAATCCTGGTAGGAGATTATGAGGAATCAAATTCTATTGGTTCAATGAACGTTATATCCGGTTGTATCACTGAACGTGTCATTGTGTATTAGTCACCGGCGGTTGCTCGTGCATGTGTAATCAGTTTGGTTATAGTGGATTAAGTCCTTGGATAAGGCGAAATCATCCTTGCGAGGGTGAACAAGAGTAGCCTAGTTTATGGCAAACTTGGATAAACTACTTGTGTCATTTTATCTTTATTATGTTTCTTGTAACTATCATTTGACCACTTAGATTTTCTAAGGGGAATGTTTTCTATGAACACAATTCAAACCCTCTCTCATGTGTTTTATCTAACTTTAATTGGTATCAGATCCAGGCTCTGTTATTGATTCAACATCAAGCACTTAACTGTGTAGAGAGTTCTAGTTAGAGAAAATTCTATAGCTGACTTAATGAAAGCTTTTGTGATGCAAAACTTTAATTAACCCGTTAAGATAATCTCTCTTACAAGTAACCTCCCTTCTAAGTTATTTTTTCGTCATCTACTCTGTCTCTAGGTATCAGTACTTCTTCCACTCGAGTACTCTCTGTGTTGTCAGTCTCCATCCATCCAGCTGTCCACTTATACTTCCAACCCTATCCGTTTTTCTCTTTCTTCCATCCATTTATGAGTCCTCCCAAAGAGTCTTTTGATCTCTTTCCTTATCAAAGTCCCACATCCTTTGCTAAATGGCCTCAAAACCTTTTTTTTTGGATTTGAGGCTTATTGAGGTTGTTCGTGAACTTCGCCCCAATGTTCCTAGGGTAAGATGTGATGAACTTAGTCTTAACCAGAGCATCATATGACACGGTTGGTCTAACTACTTTTGCATGCTTCATAGACCCTTCTACCCGTATCTTGTCAAGGAATTTTAGCTGCACGCCTCCGTTAATGGTAAATACATACACTCAACCCTCTTCGGAAACAAATTTACCATCACTCTAACATCAATTGCTATTGCAATCAGGTGTCCTGAAATCGGAACCACATTTGAAGATTTTTAACATTCTTTATCCTTCGTTGAAATTATCTGCACCATTCACAACATTTCTGAAGGATATAAGCCAAACGATCCTAAAAACCTTTTCCCATAGCTAAAGTTTGGTTTCAACTTTTTCTAACCAACTTTCGTCCTAGAGGAGTTAACTTAGACTATCTGGTATTCTTTGACAAAATCTTTATCTACCTTCTTATAAATCACGTTAGAATCAATGCTCCTCAAACCATTTTCAACTCTTAGAGGGGCAGTTTCCGTGTCTAGAAAGAGTTCTCTCTGCTCTCTTCTCTCAAGCTGGTATTATTGAAACAATTCGTCAAAATGGTTCTGACGATGTTCTTGAAGAAGATAAATGTGAAGTTCGTGAAGCTTAACTCTTCTATATTTTCAAGGATATGTTGTATTAGGTCATTCTCATCCAGCCATGTCTCATCTTGATCTTCTTCAATAAAAAAATCTCTTCTCTAGATAAAAATCTCCTTTACTAAAAAGTATCCAATCTAATACTTGCTCTTAGAAAAAAAATTATAAAATTTTCTTTCTCTAGCAACTAGTATCTCTGTCTTTTTCAAATATCAGCTAAGTCTAGCACCTTAAGTGATATATCAGTTCTAGGGAATAGGTAGAAATCCTTCAAGTTCACTCAATGTGAGAATAATCCTTTTAACCCACTGCACTTTTCCCCAACTTTGTGATTTGTCACTTCATATTATATGTGTGATACGCATCTCCTCTTTTGTCATATGTCCATCAGCCATATCTTCTCTCTATATATTCATGTTCTTCATCTCTTCTCTCTATTACAAAGTGGTTGACCAACTTATCCAAACCCCTGCGAAGATTTCAATCTTGTCCTTGTTGAAGAATTCTAGAGCCCACAAAATGGCCTTGCTGAAATTCCTTGATAACGCGTACGTAGCTGAAGATATTACGGTTAATCAGTTGGATGTTTCCATCTCTGGCCTAAACGATAGTAGCTGCTTATACTTCACTGATGCAGATCTCCCTCCAAATGGGATTAATCACAATATGGCCCTTCATATTTCTATTGCTTGTGGTGAAACAACTCTTGGTAGAGTGTTAGTTGATACAGGTTCATCCTTGAACGTGATTCCAAAGATAACTCTGGTTCAATTATAGATGGAATGGGCAGTGATGAAACCCAGTTCTCTGATAGTGAAAGCTTTTGATGGCTCCCGAAGGATGAAAATAGGAGATATTGACCTCCCCGTACTCATAGGACCTCAACTGTTCAATATCACTTTCCAGGTGATGGACATTTTTCCAGCATACAACTGTCTATTGGGAAGGCCCTGGATACATGGTGCTAAAGCTGTCGCTTCAACACTCCATCAAAAGCTGAAGTTCTTATTGCACAATCAAGTAGAAGAGGTTGGTGGTGAAGAGGACTATTTAGTTAGTCAATTTTCTGAGTTCTGGTATGTTGATGTTGGAGATGAAGTGCACAAAACTCTTTTTCAAGCTCTGGAGATTATGGGTATGGTACAGAAAGAAACAAAGATTGCTGAGAAACCCAAGGGTAACATGGCCTGCTGGTAGGATGTTAAGGCCCTCATTGATGCTGGAAACCCAGAAGGATGGGGAACAATGATAGAAGTGGTGGAAAGTAAAGACAAAGGTGGACTCGGGTACCAACCCTCCTTCAAGATCAGTGGAAAGTCGAAGGCAGGAAAAAAGGAGATCCCTCGCCTTGAAGATACTTTTGTTGCAAAAGGTTTCTGTTTTGGAGAAGCTATCAACGTTGTTCGCGTTAAAAAGTGACGCGCAAGGGAATCAAATCTAAATTAAGATTCTCTGGCTCGAAACAATTTACTCTTTTGATTTGTTTATAAAGATGCCGCGAGCATCAAGCTTTATTTTTTCCAACACAAGAAAAATGATTATGAAAAAGGGGAAAGCTGCAATACCCTCAATTGATATGATATGCATTACGACTAGCGCGAACTAGACATAACGCATTGGGGAGATTCCGGGCAAGGGGGTTTGTTATATAAAGGGAATAGACGTGGCACCCTAAATATATATAGTTATCTATAGCTTTATATATGAATAGTTTGATATGTTTGTGTGTTTTAAATTGCTATTTCTATTATTGGGAAAGTTTCTCCTTTGGATTTTAAGAAGGGTAGATTATGTGGGATTCTAGGTTTTGTTATTATTGTGCTCGCAAAGATCATTGGGATCTTCTGCATACATATCCCTTAATGGGAATCAAAGCATTTGTAGCTCGGATCTAAAGGGAGCTATGGTTTTGTTTGGTTTGAGGGAGAAAGAAGTTTTGCTCGCCAAGGATGAGACCTTGTGCCTACGTATTCTCAAAGGGATGTTGAGAAAGTCAGAGCAATCGTAGTTCCCACTTATGCTAGTGGAAGCAACAGGATGTTATTAAGAGACAGAGACGAATGTCATCTTAATGAAAAATGTATCTAATCTATTTCATCACATACATTTTGAAAGTTTTGATTGATTAAATCTTTCATCGTAAGTTATAGGTGTTTTGCTTGAGTGTACAAGCGTTACCACTTACGAGTTAAGAAAGATGTTTGAAAAATGATTGAATCTTTTAATTGTAAGCATTGGGTGTTTTGCTTGAGTGTACAAGCGTTACCACTTACGATTATGAGATGTTTTTGTTTGAAAAAGTGTTTGAAAAGTTTTTGATTATATGTGATGTGATAGATGAGATACTTCTTCCATAGAGATGATAAACGTCTAAATCTCGAGGAGAAATTGATTGGATTAGGGGGATGCTTTTAAGAAGCCCGGGGGTCCTTGTATTGTAAGCCCAAGAGGAGGCATTCCGAGGGTCATCGAGGGTCCTTGTATTGTTAGCCCAAGAGAAGGCATTCCGAGGGTCATCGAGGGTCCTTGTATGAAGCTCAAGAGGAAGCTATAGGGTATGGATGGCTTTGGTTTTAAGAGTGGTTTCACCGGGAAACCATCCTTTTAGGACTTAAGAGTGATTTCACTTGGAAATCATCCTCTCAAGGTTCTATCCTAGCGCCGGTGATTCTTTGTATTGGAAGCCCAATAGGAGGCTGTTAAGAGATTTCCTGGTCTCTTTCTTGTTTGATGCCCAAGAGAAGGATAAACTCAACGATGAGTTCTTTTAAACGAAGCCCAAGAGGAGGCTGACTCAGCAGGGGAGTGTTGTCTTATATGAAGCCTAAGCGGAGGCTAAACTCAATAAATGAGTTTTCTTATATGAAGCCTAAGAGGAGGCTAACTCAGATGAATGAGTTATCTTATACGAAGCCTAAGCAGAGGCTAAAGGGAACCTAGTTGTTAGACTAGTTGTTATGTTATAACTGAACAGTTATATGAACAAGTGTGATAAAGCGAGCGTTTAAAGCTAGTGTAACTTGATTATTTACAAGTTTGAATGTGTACAAGGGAATGAATATGTACACAAAGGGGTGTTTATGTACAAGGAAATGAATATGTACATAGGAAGGTTGGGACTTACATCGTAAGGGAGGCCCATTAGTTTAAGAGGAGTTTCACCGGGAATAATTCTTCTCTTAATACCAATGGTATTGGTGTATAAACAAGCGAATGAAAACAAACGAAAGAAGTTTGTTTATGCTTGAATATTTACAAATATGATTGAATATGTACAAGGATTTTGAATATGTACATAAAAAAGATTGGGACTTACACCGTGAGGGAGGCCCATGATCTATTAAAATTCAAGGAAAAACCTGGTTTGGTTTATCTTCAACTTGAGTCGATCATGGAAAAAGGTGTGTAAGTTTGTTGAAATATTTTGAAAAATATTTTGAAAATGATTTTGAAAAGTGATTTATATTCACAAGAAGTTTTGAAAAGATTTGAGTTTTGAAAGTTTGAAAGGAAAACATCTTTGAAAAGTATTAAGAAATACTTAAAATGTTTCATTTTTTACTTAATAAAAATATAATCAAAAGAAAATATTTTTGGATTTTTTTGACATAATCATAAAATAGGTATATTGAATGACAGGTGTGCAAAAAATCATCTCAAAATGAGAAGTTTTGATTGGTTTTTGAAAATGTTGAAGTTTGGTAGAAAATATGAAAAAAAACAAGTAGTAAAAATTTGGTTTTGGTCCTAAGGAGGTTTGAACTCATGACCTTTGGCTTGGAAGTGAAAAGCTTTACCACTGAGCCAAGTGTTTATCTTGTTATTTACACACTTCCATTTAATTATATTTAAAAACAATTCTTTGGAAATGTTTAAAAATGAAGGAAAGTGAAAAAAAATGGCAAAATGGTCTCAGGGGGATTCGAACCCTGGACCATAGGCAAGGCAAGGAACATGAAAAGCGCGCTGTCTACCACTGGGGTGGCTATACATCTGTTTATTTATTTTACTTCATGTTATTATATTATAAACCAATTATTTAAATTTGAAAATCAAACAGAAAAACGCGCGTATTGTTCTTCATCTTCTTCAATCTTCATTCAATCATGGATTCTTCATTTCTTGATGAAATTGAAAGATGTAAACATCAAACTTGCTCGATTTTTAACCAAGAACATGATGGTGATGGTTAATTTCATTTATTTTTAGTTTAAGATGATTAATTTTGAACGTGACCAGATGAACCCTAATTCTAAGAATCAACATGAAATCGTGTATGGATCATGATTTATGAAATTGATTGAGGGTTAATGATCAGCATAAGTGCAGAAACAAGATGGCCAAGCAATTTTTGAACTGGAATGCATGAATTATAGAGTTCAAAGTATGAGTGGCTTACCTATTCAAACTGAAATCGAAATCTTATTTAGAGTGTTTCCAGTTGTTGTTTGATGATTGCTACAGCACCACTGAACCTTATGGAAGGTGTTTGAATGCTATGCTTGCTTTGAAATGGTCTGGAACTCTCTACCCAAGTCCAACTGCAGCTCCTTGATGTAAGTTTCGAATTTGAGGTTGGAGATGTTACAGGTCAGGGATAATGATTTGGATCACTCATATGAAGTGTATGGATGATGTTTGAAGTGTTAAATCAAAGTTAGCTCGAGCAAAATGAGAGATGGCAAGTTAAGGCATCATTTGCAAGTTTTTGGTTTTTTAACAATGATTATGAGTTTTGGCTGTTCTTGGGATGATTTTAAGTTTTAGACAAGTTCTAATTGATGTTTAGAACATGTTAGAAACCTAAATTCTCTCAGATTTTGCAAGATTTGCAAATTGCAAAAATTCTCTCTTGAAACTTAGAAACTTGAAACTTAAGCAAGAAAGAAGGAAAGCTTGATTTGGATAGCTTTGGTGTAGTTTGAAAATGAGGAAATGACCTCTATTTATAGGCCTAGAAATCTGAATGATTTGGCAAAGTTATTATTGAAGGAAACTTGCAACTTGGTTAAGAGGTAAAATGGAATCTTTTGCATTTAATGCAAAAGTAACTTTCTTCACCATGGTTAAGTTTTTTCTCTTTGATCCAATACCTTCTCAATCATTCACAACTGATATTTATCAGTTATAATCTGCCTCTAAGTGATGACAAGGCTTCTAGAAAGTGAGTTTGTGAAAAAATGACTCAAAGTTCTTGAAAAATGACTTATAATTCATGGTTATGGAGCTCTAAGTTTAATTTTCAAAACCTTAGCTACACAAAGTTATTTTTCAAGTTCTTGGATATTTTGGAAATATTGTAACAAGGTCTACAACTTTCATGTTTTGAGTTTTTTCTGAATCCAAATGGATCTAGGTGAAAAATGGCCTAGAAAGTGGGAAAAAAACCATGTTTCTTAACACTTGAAAATTTTTCTAAGTGTTAGAAAATTTTCAAATCTTGACTTTTTGTTGACTTTTTCATATTTCTTGATTTTTTATGATCATGATGGATTATTTGAAATGTTTTTATGATTGAAAAAGTTTGGTCTTGAAAAAGTTGACCAAAAGTCAAAGTTTGACTTTTCAGAGCAGATGAATTTTCATCAGATGATTCAGAATTTGTCTGATGAAGAAACATGGACTTTTGTGATGTTTTGAATCAAGAAATTAGGTCAAGATGTTGCATTGAAGATGTTAAGATCAATATCCAAGCAAATAGGTCTTTCATTGAGCAAAAAGTCAATGATTCACTATCCTCGATAAAAACCCTAATTGGTCGATTCATGATAGATCATGAGAAAAAATGGGAATCTGAAGATCAAATGTTGATGATTGATTAAGATAGATCATTTGAGGTGAGTGTAAACTCAAACCCTAATTGATCATATCTTGAACAGATGAAATTTTGAAGAAACCCTGATTTTGACTTCTAGAAGCCACATACGATCTATTCTGTTCTGAAACTGTTAGTGATGCAGTGATGCATATGTGAGGTGGTATATTAGGTCAAAAATTGGGGTATGACAAACGCCATTGATGATGATGAGTACGAAGCTAAGTTCTCCAAGATGGTGTTCCGTACCCCCCTGGTGCTGCTCCTAAAAACTGGATTGTCAAAGATGTTACCCAGATCATTTCTTTTTCAAAGTAATTTCTTGTTTTTCAAAACAAAATATCTTGTGCTCTGCCCAAGGAACGAAGGATTGCTTTATAGGGATTACCTCGTTTAATGAATAAGATATTTATCTTCAATAAAAAGTGCATTTTGTTATTCAGTTTGAGATCTCTTTTTACTTTGTTTTTCGTTTTAATCCCACTTTCCAGTACATACGTATAAAAACAACAACATTTTCATTTTATTTTATGTTAAAATATACATACATAGCTAAAAAAATAAAATCGATCGTTTATGCAGATCACCTGAAACTGAACTCATTAAACATAGCCATGATGTAATTCCTTTCGACTTCGATTTCCCGATCAAGCAAGCTGAAGAAGATGGTGAGGAAAACTATGAACTCCCTGAAGAGTTAGTGCGTTTGGTTGAGCGTGAAGAAAGAGAAATCCAACCTCATCAAGAACCAGTGGATGTGATCAATCTGGGGACTGAAGAGGATCGCAAAGAGGTCAAAGTTTGAGCTACTTTGGAGCAAGGGATAAAAGATGAGTTGGTCTGTTTGTTGCAAGAGTATGTGGATGTGTTTGCATGGTCGTACCAAGATAAGCCTGGTCTCGACACTGACGTTGTTATGCACAAGCTGCCATTGAAGCCCGAATGTTCGCCTATAAAGCAGATACCAAGGAGAACACATCCAGAGATGGCCAAGAAGATTCGAGATAAAGTCAAGAAACAATTTGAAGCCGGTTTCCTCACTGTGTCAGTATATCTAGACTAGATTGCCAACATTGTACCTGTTCCCCAAGAAGGATGGAAAAGTACAGATGTGCGTGGACTATAGAGATTTGAATAAAGCTAGCCCGAATGATGATTTCCCTCTGCCTCACATTGATGTTTTAGTTGACAGCACAACTCAATCTTCTGTGTTTTCTTTCATGGATGGCTTCTCGGGTTATAATTAAATTAAAATGGATCCTGCAGATATGTTGAAGATGACATTTACCACTCCTTGGGGAACTTTCTGTTACAAGGTCATGCCATTTGGATTAAAGAATGCAGGGGAAACTTATCAGAGGACCATGGTAACTCTTTTCCATGACATGATGCATAAGGAAATAGAATTGTATGTGGATGATATGATTGCTAAATCTCAAACTGAAGAGGAGCACATTATTCATTTAAGGAAGTGGTTTGACAGATTGAGGAAGTATAAACTTCGTTTGAATCCAAACAAGTTCACTTTTGGGGTTCGATCAAGGAAGTTGCTTGGTTTCATAGTGAGCCAGCGAGGCATTGAAGTGGACCCTGATAAAGTAAAGGCTATTCAGGGTATGCCTGCACCAAGAACAGAGAAAGAGATTCGTGGTTTCTTGGGACGTTTGAACTACATTTCCCGATTTATCTCACACTTGACAGCTACTTGCGAAACATTGTTCAAGTTATTAAAGAAAAATCAAGCTATTTTATGGAATGACGATTATCAGTGGGCATTTAACAAGATTAAGGAGTACTTGCAAGAACTACCAATTTTAATACCACCTGTGACAGGAAAACCTCTTATAATGTACCTGAATGTGCTTGAAGGATCCATGGGTTGTGTCCTGGGACAACATGATGAAACGAGAAGAAAAGAGCATGAAATCTATTACTTGAGTAAAAAGTTCACAGATTGTGAGAGCCGATACTCTTTGTTGGAAAAAACTTGTTCTGCTCTGGCATGGGCTTCTCGCCATTTGAGGCAGTACATGGTGTGTCATACCACGATGTTAATATCCAAGATGGACCCCATTAAGTATATCTTTGAGAAACCACTTTGGTGGGCAGGATTGCGCGTTGGCAGATGTTGTTGTCAGAATATGACATCCAGTGCGTGACGTAGAAGGCTATTAAAGGAAGTGTTGTATCAGAATACCTTGCTCACCAGCCCATGGAAGATTACCAGCCAATGAAATTTGACTTCCCAGATGAAGATGTTATGTTTATCATAGATTGTAATATTCCCGGCCCTGAAGAAGGACCTGAACCAGGATCTCGATGAACCCTTGTGTTTGATGGTGCGTCTAATGCAGCAAGTCATAGAATTGGGGAAATCATTACTTCTCTAACAGGATATCATATTCCCTTCACTGCCAGAATTTGTTTCGACTGTACAAACAATATGGAAGAATATGAAGCTTGTATCTTTGGGATTGAGGCAGCCATTGACTTAAGGATCAAAATCCTTGAAGTTTATGGGGGCTCAACACTTATCATTTGCCAGGTCAAAGGAGAATGGGAAACTCGTAATGAAAAGTTGATTCCGTATAAGGATCATGTTTTGAAGTTGATACCGTATTTTGATGAGATCACTTTCCATCATATTCCTAGAGAGGAAAATTAGATAGTTGATGCCTTGGCCACTTTGTTTTCAATGTTCAAGGTCAAGTGGGCTAATGAAGCACCTTCTATCACTATTGAGCGTCTGGATGAACCTGGTTATTGTATGACGGTTGATGAGGAGACTGATGGTAAAACCTGGTTTTATGACATCAAACAATACATAGAGAAAAACGAATACCTAGAAGGGGCATCTATCACTAATAAGAAGACCTTGAGGAAGTTGTCTGCTATCTTTTTCTTAAGTAGCGGAGTGTTGTACAAGCGGAATTTTGATTTGGTCTTGCTCAGATGCGTGGATAGACACGAAGAAAATCAACTTATCAAAGAAATTCACGAAGGTTCTTTCGGTATCCATGCAAATGGGCATGCGATGGCAAAGAGATTCTTAGAGATGGTTATTACTGGATGACCATGGAAACAAATTATGTTGTTTATGCACTAAGGTGTCATAAGTGTCAAATTTATGCTAATAAAGTGCACGTGCCACCTTCCCCTCTGAATGTCCTGACTTCACCATGGCCATTCGCTATGTGGGGAATAGATATGATGGGAAAGATAGAGCCAAAGGCGTCTAATGGACATCGTTTCATACTAGTTGCTATAGACTATTTTACCAAGTGGGTTAAGGCTGCTTCGTATGCTAATGTGACAAGGAAAGTGGTTACCAAGTTCATCAAGAATGAGATAATTTGTCGTTATAGTACTCCCAGCAAGATTATTACCGACAATGGGACAAATCTGAACAATAAGATGATGAAGGAGTTGTGTGACACCTTCAAGATAGAACATCATAACTCGTCGCCTTACAGGTTGAAGATGAATGGCATTGTTGAAGAAATTAACAAAAACATTAAGAAAATCCTTCAGAAGATGGTAAAGACGTATAAGGATTGGCATGAGATGTTGCCTTTCGCCTTGCATGGATACAGAACATCTATTCGCACCTTAACAGGGGCAACACCCTACTCTCTCGTCTACGGCATGGAGGCAATACTTCCCATAGAAGTTGAGATTCCTTACCTTAGAGTTCAGATGGAAACAAAATTAGAAGAATCAGAATGGGTTCGAAATAGGTACGACCAGCTCAATCTGATTGAAGAAAAGAGGTTGACAGCACTTTGTCATGGCCAGCTTTACCAGAAGAGAATCAAGAGAGCTTTTGACAAGAAGGTAAACCCTCGGGTGTTCAAAGTGGGTGATTTGGTGCTGAAAAGGATAATCTCTCCATATAAAGACCCTCGCGGGAAATGGGTGCCGAACTAAGAAGGACCATATGTGGTGAAGAAGGTTTTCTCTAGAGGAGCTCTTATTCTCACCAATATGGATGGTGAAGATTTGGCACATGTTGTCAACTCAGACGCGGTCAAGAAGTATTATGTCTAAAAAAAATAAAAAAAGAGAAAATAGAAAAATTAAGCCCGATAAGCTGAACACCCGAAAGGATGGCCTAAGCAAAAGAGGGTATGTATCCCGGTGAACCAAAATCTGAAGAAAGGGTGGTTCACGCAAAAGTTAGGGAATATATAAAGACATAATGCTGCATTTTTCATTTTCGTGTCACGATAAAAGCTTAGATGGAAAGGATCAGTTTAATCACCATCTCCAAAAGTTAAGTGATGAAGAATAACAGTCAAGAGGGAGAATAACATGTTTATGGTCCAATGAAGTTCAGTTTAAATTTCGTTGTTGTTTTAAGAAAAATGTGTATAGACTTACTCTCTCCCGTATGTTCCTCTTAAAGGAATGTGCATATTTATGTACAAACTCCTCATATATGAGTTATTCTTCTCATATTTTAAATAAAATAATTGCTCACTTGAACATTGTTCATTCTCCTATGAATTTTTATCTTTTCTGCCTGTTTAGCTTTATGTCGCTGCTGTTTTAGATAAAAATTGAAAATCATTAAAAAATGGTGAAATAATAAAGCTTTTGAAAAATTTGAAATTGTTTTGATCTATGGAATATCGGGGAATGATTAACCTTCTAAACCTTGTGTCTGTTTCTCCGAATTGGAAATACATCTGTAATCATCATGGTGACTATAAAGAACTAGGCATTATCTCTTCCTCAAGGGATGGGTGTATCTTGCCAATAGAAGTTGTGGTTTGTTTGGTGTATCTTTGGTTTTGGTCATTACTCTTCGTTCGATGTCCAACGGTATCGGGAATTCAGTTTGACAGCCAATGCATTAACCAGTATATTCATTCATTCATATCATATCATGCAATATATTCATGCATAAACCTCAGCCAAGACTCGGGATATTCCAAGATCAACTAGTTGTTCTCCTCAGCAGAATCAGAGTTTGAAGATTATTTCTCGGAGGACATACCTAGTTCTTTCTTCCACAAATTTAAAGGCTTGTTCTTAAATTTATCCACAACGGTGATGATTCTCAAATCGAATCTCTTCCAAGGTGGTTGATCTTCCCCTAAGTGAACTCTTATGTCAACAAAATTTCGTACTCGGTTTCTCCCCAGTGATCTTTCCCTTTAGAGTTTCTTTTGAAGTTCGCCAATGAAGCTTCAAGTTTCCCCAAGAGGACCTATTGCAGCAGGATTGCAACAACATTAAAGCCAATATTGTTACTCTCTCCATATAACAACTTCTCGGGTAAGTCTTAGTGGTGGAAATCCTTTATAGACCTAATTCTCTAAGCTGTTATCAGTTAATCCCCTCTGAATCTATGGTGTGTTTATTTCCCCAGTGTATTCCTCGCTTATTCAACAGAAATATGCATCTACCAGGTGGGATAGTTAAAATATTTTGGAAGATCTGTTGCAACATCAAGTTGTTTAGATATGCCAGTACGTGTTTGCATTATCAGCACCATACTAGCGGATGGAAGATTTATCCACTGTGGAAACGTCTATTCCCCCTCGCCTGTGTTTGAACTTGATTCCTCTACCCCCAATGGAGTTATTGTCAACGTTAAAATTGTTTGACATATATGAATATGTTTGTTACATCCTTCTATCATCAAAATGTTGCAAAGATGAAAGCTTGTCAACTTTTGAAACATTTATGTCAGACCTGCATGCTAAAACATGAATTATTTTACCCCCGCTGAAGTCCTCTCTCGGTTCTCGAAGTTACTGAACTTGTTCTCTTTGCACCCAATTCTGGGGAACTCTGTTAACTATCATGATTATGGCAGTTCAAAAATTGTTATCTTTCCTTTTATAAGGAATACCATGGAGTTTTTCAAGTGGTAAATCAACACTCATAGTCTCTTGTATTATCTTCAGGGGACATTTGAAAAAAAAATTCCAACTGTGTCGGAGAGTTAGTTTGATACCCTTTGAATTAAAGCATTAAAAACCTCATGCATTAGCTTCGGCTAGTTTTCTTTTGCAGGATTTTTCCCCAGCTGAAACTAAATATCGTCATAAGGATCAAAATTGGAAGATTATGTCTCAGATGACAGAATTATTCTCTTCTCCCAGTGCAACTTTTATACTTGTTCAAATCTTAATAATTGATGGATTTCTCTAGTCGAGATTTCTTCCCCAGCAAAGCAGTTGTATATTTCCGAATGAACTCTAATGTCAATGGAATTTTTAACCTGGAATCCCCAGTGACGATCTCATACGGTTTTCTCATGAAGTTTTCCCAATAAAGTTTCATCTTACTCCCAGACGAGTCTCCTTCAAAAAGGATTACTACAACATATTCAGGGTATTTACAAGGTTCTTTCAGATAAGAATTTTCCCTACAAATTTTAGTTGTTGTGATCTCTACAGGTTTTCTTCTCTGAGATGTTCTCAGTAGACCCCGTTGAACTTCTGGTGTGTTTATTTCCCCAGTAAGTCCTCAATTAATCAGCAGATAAATATCCACCAAGTATGATGTTATTCGATCTCAGGATATTTCTCCAACTCGGAAGTTGATCCACATATCCATTTGCTACAATGCATTGTCGGTACGATGCGAGCAAATTGAAGCTCATTACCATAGAAGTTTTTCAGTCACAGGTGATGAACTTAATTCTTCTATCCCCGATAAAGCTATCTGCATACAGATTGAAGATTTTGTCAATTCGGAAGTTGTTTAACATGTTTGTACATGTTCTTTAAAATATTTTATCAGCAGAAATGTCAGAAGCAGGATTTACCGACTTCATAAACATCTATATCACACCAGTGTGCGGGATATTGATTTGTTTATCCCCAGAGAAGTGTATTCTCGGGTGTGCTACTGAATTTGTTCTGCTGGTGACTTGGAAGTTACATGGTTAAGACATTCAGCATGCAATGGCTCATCGCATCTTCGTGCACAATAATTCTGATATTGTTCTAGCCATATATCTTCGTTAAAGTTTGCAGGTATTCTTTAACTATTTGGGTTTTTTCTGACAATTTGTCAATCATATCTTCGTTAAAGTCTGGGGGTATTCTTTAACTCTTTGGGATTATTCTAAAAATTTCTCAATCATATCTTCGTTAAAGTCTGCGGGTATTCTTTAACTCTTTGGGATTTTTCTGGCAATTTCTCAATCATATCTTCGTTAAGGTCTGCAGGTATTTCTTAACTCTTTGGGATTTTTTTGACAATTTATCAATAATATCTTAGTTAAAGTCTACGGGTATTCTTTAACTCCTTGGGATTTTTCTGACAAATTCTCAATCATATCTTCGATCGAATCTTTTAATTTAACTTATTTCTTTTTGCTTAAGAAGTGCAGTTCTCTTCTCTAAGCATTTTCGTTAAGGCATCGCTGAGATGGCTTAATCTTTTTCTTCTTTTCACTTGAGAAGTTCGGTTTTCTTCTCAAAGCATTTTTGTTAAGACATCCTGATATGGCTTAACTTATTTCTTTTTGCTTAAGAAGTGCGGTTCTATTCTCTAAGAATTTTCTTTAAGGCATTGCTGAGATGGCTTAATCTTTTTCTTCTTTTCGCTTAGTTCAATTTTCTTCTCAAAGCATTTTTGTTAAGGCATCCTGTGATGACTTAATCTGTTATTTTTCTTTTTGCGTAAGAAGTTCGGTTTTGTTCTCGAAGCATTTTTGTTAGACATCCTGATATGGCTTAGCTTATTTCTTTTCACTTAAGAAGTGCGGTTCTCTTCTCTAAGCATTTTCGTTAATGTATCGCTGAGATGGCTTAATCTTTTTCTTCTTTTCGCTTAAGAAGTTCGGTTTTCTTCTCAAAGCATTTTTGTTAAGGCATCTTGCGATGAATTAATCTGTTATTTTTCTTTTTCCTTAAGAAGTTCAGTTTTCTTCTCAAAGCATTTTTGTTAAGGCATCCTGCGATGACTTAATCTGTTATTTTTGTTTTTGCTTAAGAAGTTCGGTTTTCTTCTCAAAGCATTTTTGTTAAGGCATCCTGCGATGACTTAATATGTTATTTTTATTTTTGCTTAAGAAGTTTGGTTTTCTTCTCGAAGTATTTTTGTTAAGACGTCTTGAGATGGCTTAATCCTTTTCTCCTTTTCTTTTCAGAATATTTTTATTAAGACTTGTTGTTTTTTTGCTCATTTTGGTTACTTAGTTATCCCCAGTGATGTTGAGATTTTTTGATATTTCTCAATTGTTACTGCTGTGTTAAGGTATTCTTATGGTTCTTAAAACGTTTATTCTCCTCAGGCGTCTCTTCCTTGACTCTGTAGTCAGGATATCTTATTTGTTTCCTTTTCTGGCATTGGTATTCCGCGTAGGGCAAATTTTCGGTGTTCTTTTAGTATTCAATCCTCTTCCACCTTGAATGTTCGAAAGATGTTACTCTTTCTCACTTATCAGGTTTAAGATGATTGAATAGGGGCAGCTGTCGCACCCTAAAAATTACCCTCTTAGGTTTCCAGTGTTACATCTTCTGGTAGTGGATTTTGAATTGGTGGTTGTAAGGAATGATTGTGAGGAATCGTTTCTTCAAGGAATATTCTCCTTTGAATTTCATCAATGCACAAGATTAGGAATTTATTTCCTTTTATTTCTCATAAGATTAGTGCATCGTATAAAGTTGATTTAAGACATGGTTTAGGTCGTTTGTTACAAGTTTCTATCTAATCAAGACCTCTTAACTGATCCGGTGTTTCATCAGAGGATCAAAATTGCAAGAGTTTAGAAACCAATTACGTTTTTCATATCTGTTGGTCCTGGTGCTAAAGTTTTGATTTAAGTATGTGACATTTATGGTGAACAAGATTCTTAAAGTATTATCTCGGTGATATCATGCAAGTCGTCTACGATTAAAGGTTTCTCTCTCACGCTCAAAGAATTTGAGATTTAGATTTCATGTCTAGGTGTTTATTTCTAATTCGAGTCGCATGTTAATTTTCAAAGGATTATCCATTGTGGCATTACAAGTGAAAATCATGGTATGAGAATTGAAACTTGTGGTTTCTTTCTGGTCAAAGCAATTTCGAACCTCATAAATCATTGGTTACTTACACTTCAAGATGTTTTGGAATTGAGGGTTTGCCTAATGTGTTTGAGTGGATTATGCGTAAGATTTCTTTAGGAGACGAGTTGCGAGACCTACATCATTACAATAATTAAATTGTCATTTATTATCATTCAATTTTCTTTCACGAGTTTTTTTTAACTTGAGTGTTCAAGACATATTTTTAAAATACATACATTCATACAAGGTTGTTCAAGCATAATGCTTCATCAAAAGACAATAACCATTCAATATGGAAAGTTTCTTTCAAAGTGTTTCTATTTTCTTTCAATTACTTTTTCAAGATTCGACTTGTATTTTCAAATATTATGGAAAAGAAGATTGTGTTGATACTATACAAGGTTTACAAGTTTGGAGCCAAGCTCAAATTCAAAACTTCAAGAAACATATAACATTACAAATTTTCAAGGTAATTAAAATTGAGAAAAAATATCATGCAGATTCTAAAAGAGTTACAAGTGAAGCATAATTCCAAAAGAGTTTCCTATGGTAACTACAAGTTTTTTTCTTAAGGTTACAAGATAATTCCAAAAGAGTTTCCTATGGTTTCTATGAAGAGCTTTCCATATTCAAGTTTCTTGCTCCATGGCCCATATTCTTGCAAGTCCTCCGTATACTTCATCCATATCTCACCATCATTGCCATACAAAAAAAAAACAAACAAGGAAAGGAAATTGTTTAGCAAGTGAAGCATTGAACATAAACATGATATTTTCAGGGTTTCTTCGTAACTCATCATTAGGGTTATTTGTTTGAAATCAGGGATTAGGGTGTTTTTTCCATCATGTTCAAGTGACACAAAAGCCTCATAAAAAACCAGAGTTCCAACAATCAATATGGGTCAATACATTTAAGAGTGATCTTTTCTAATAATTATTTAAATTTTGGGACTTGTATTGTGTGATTTATTTATTTATTTTTATTTAAATTTTTATTAAATCATGCAAATGAATATTGCTTTTGTATTAAATAATTATTAGTATCAAGATAGTTTTTATTTGATAATTATTGATTAAACTATTAGTTAATATTTATCAAATAAAAAGATCTATTCTAGTAATTATTTAAGGATTTAGACGTGTATTGTGTGTTTAATTATTTATACTCGCTTCTTGTATGCTTGTATGAACTATACCCACTTGTACACTTCGCACACACTTGATATAAACAATTCTACTTCTTATTTCGACTCGTATGTCGAAAAGAGACTCATAGTTGGGGATGGGCATGGCCACCCTCACAAGGTTAATCAAAGCCCTTGCTGTTTTAATTAACCATAACTCGAATAATTTGGTCCATATACCAATTGTCCATGTACAAGGGTTTCATAGTTGGGGATAGGAGTACCCATTCTCACAAGATTAGTTGGCGATCATCAAATTCTTTTCTTACAAAGAGTGTGCAATAGCCATTTCAAATACGAACGAAGACTCAAGATTTTCAAACAAACTAAACAAGTCAAAGTTCAAAGCATTTGAAATGTCTAATGCATGAATTTTCTTATAAAATCAACACAACCAACTTAAAAATTTTCAAGAGGAACTACGGAACTCTGACTTTCCCATTGCACGAGGGAGTACGTAGGCACAAGATGCGATGTCTTTGGCGAGTTCAAAAACCCAAAAATAAAGACCCTTCTTCTTTCTCCTTTCTTAATTTTAGAAGTTAGAAAATTGCAATAAACACACCTAAACACGCACGAACTAAACAGGTCCCATCGAGTACGATGGATGTGAGGGGTGTTAATACCTTCCCCTTGCATAACCGACTCCCGAATCCATATCTTTTGGTCTCGTTGACCGCCTTATCTTTTTTCGCGGGTTTTATCTATATTTCCCCATTATTTTTAGAACAAATAAAATTAGGTGGCGACTTCATTGTTTTAAAATAACCGATGAAAAAAACCAGTCATCATAGTGCCACAATGACGTTTACATCTGCTTCTTTACCAGACTCATCAGTGGAGAAATACTCATCAGCAGAAATGTATCCATCATCAGATTCATCAAACGATCCTTCAATCATATTGATACCATTGTTGAAACTGACCCTGCTTACTACAATCCGAATAATGCCCTTGTCTAAAAGACTTTGAATATCTCTTTTCACAACGTCACAACCATGATGGTTTGTACTACATACTGAGCATTCACTATATTGGTGCACCTCTTGACCTTCAATGAAATTGAACTCGGCGTGCAGATTCACCAAGTTAGCATTAGTTTCGTTCATATCACGGATTTGAACTTCTTTAGAGGACCATAGACAACATTCACTTCAACTTCAAGCTCATCCTTCAACCTGATAACCTAAATAAGGTTCCTGTCCATCATATCTTGAAGATCACTCTTTATCTTATCACAACCACGAGTATCCTCGCTGCACACATTACAAGCAACATGATCATGAGTGCAATAACCAACTTTATAGAGAGTAGCATGCATCTTCACAATATCTCCAATGATCGAATTCACATCTTAAAACCCTGATTTCTCCATCAATCATATTCACAGCATTTCCATTTTTGGGCAACGGATTCCCTTGCACATTAGAACCCATGTCTTTAAAAGACAAAAGACCTAATCTGACCATCTTTTGCACTTCTGACTTCAACAGATAGCAATTCTTATTACTGTGCCCTAGAGCTCCTTGGTGGTATGCACAAGTCTGATCAGCCTTGTAATACCATATCAAAGGATTTGGAACAGCTGGAGGTGCGGTTTGTTGCACCATGTGTCTCTAAATCAGCGTTGGATACAACTCTACATAAGTCATCGGAATCGGATCAAACGGTTCTCTCTCTAGGCCTTGCCCTTGTTGAGATGCCTTGTTATAAGGGATAGTAGTTAGAGTTGTAGTAACAACAGGAGTAACAACATCAACTATTGGGTCTCCGAGGACGCCCCCTGTTCTCTCTTCCTAGACATGCTCAACAACATTAACTTCTTCTTAGGATGATTCTTGCTCACTTGACATACCTGAAGGATTCGTTACATTTTTGAACAATTTCCTTTAGCTGATCATGGTCGGGCGCCATGTACATATTATAATTGTAATGCTTCACAAAATCTTCACCCAAATCATTGATTGTATGGATGTCACTGTTGTCTAGATTCATGTACCATCTCAAAGTTGCACCGGTCAAACTATCTTGAAAGAAGTAAATGAGCAGACGATGGTCTTTAGTGTGAGTGGACATCCTTCTCAAATACATCATCAAATGGTCACACGGACAAGAATTTCCCTTGTACTTCTCAAACTCTAAAATTTTTAATTTAGCAAGCACTTTCACATTAGGAGCTAAGCACAAATCATTGATATTGTCACCAAAAAGCTCTTTCCCTTTGAGGGCTTTCAGCTCGTTTTGCATCTTGTCAAACTGTTCATGGAAACCATCCATTTGACCATAGAAGTCTAAGATTTTACTCGGAGGGGAGTGGATTGTCAAACTCTTTGTTGAAAATAGGAGTAGCATGTGTAACACCTGAGACCAAAGAAGGCGGGGGTGGTTACACCGCATGTAACACCTGAGGCCGAAGGTGGGAAAGGTGGTCACCACATCAGAATGAGAGGGATCCTGAGACTATGTAGGTATGGGACTGCATGGTTGAAGGAGGGTTATAAGGATTAATTGGTACTACCTATACCAACAAGATGCATCTTCTTTTCGGTAGTCTAACCATAAGAACTCCACAGTTAAGCATGCTTGACTTGGAGCAATTATGGGATGGGTGACCTTCTGGGAAGTTTCTCGGAAAATGCGAGTGAGGCCAAAGCATATCGAAAAGACATGTGTTGGTTTGTGGGGTCAGTCGATGATCCTGAAGCCCGTCAGGGGTGTTACAAATGATATTAGAGCCATACCTCTCCTAGTACGACGTGGTTCGAGGACGAACCATGCGGAAGCTGGTGGGTATGTAACACCCGAGACCAAAGAAGGCGGGGGGTGGTTACACCGCATGTAGAACCTGAGGCCGAAGGAGGCAAGGGTGGTCGCCACATCGGAATGAGAGGGATCCTGAGACTATGCAGGTATGAGACTGCATGGTTGAATGAGGCTTATAAGGATTAATTGGTACTACCTATACCAACAAGATGGATCTTCTTTTTGGTAGTCTAAACATAAGAACTCCACAGTTAAGCGTGCTTGACTTGGAGCAATTATGGGATGGGTGACCTTCTGGGAAGTTTCTCGAAAAATGCGAGTGAGGCCAAAGCATGCCGAAAAGATTTGTGTCGGTTTGTGGGGTTAGCCGATAATCCGGAAAGCCAGTCTAGGGCGTTACAGCATGCACCACAGGAGATGCAGAAACAACAATAAGTTGAGCCAAGGAAGGCACTTGAGAAGCATGGTTGTAACCTTCAGGCATGAAATTCTCTGGAATTCACCAAGGATAACCATGAGGCATACAATGTTGGACAGTAGAAACCACTGGCATGACAGAAACATGAGCATCTTGAATCTCAGAGATAACAGTTGTCGGTTGAGGTGGAATCATACGAAGAGAAGACAGAGGGGAAGGTAGCTGATTCTGAGCAGCCACCAACTATTCCACCATAGTAGTCAAATTGGTTCGAGTGTTGTACTGATCCAACAGCTTGAAGACTGAATGAAGCAGAGAAACAGATAAGACACTTGGGAAAGTATGAAAATGCAAGAATGTTTGTGTCATGATGTATGACATGAATATGATTTGTTTATTATTTCTTTTTATTTTTATTATTCAAGGAAATTAATGAAGACAATTTAATTTGCACATATCAAAGTATAATACATTTGAAATACTGAAACAAACTCATATCATAAATAAAATATTTTGAGGATTACAACTCTTCAATACAAGTTTCAATGATCCCAAGTATAAGAGAGAAATCAAAAGAATCAAATTTGTAGAAGACCCATCTTCAGACGAACACTTTCTCTTGAGCTTCCTGATCTCTTCCTTCAACTGCTCGTTCTCCAACACGTACCTGTCAACATAACCTTTCAAAGCACCATATTCGGGAGAAGTATGAGAATGAACATGATCACTAAGAACTGGGTGAACATTGGAAGAAAGTAAATCCTCTTGCTTCTCCATCATCTTTATGGCACGAATCTCTAGAATCTCAATCAAATCATCCTTTTCCTTCAACTCTACTACATGAGACATCTTCAAGTTATGATACTTATTCTTCCAAGCTTCCTTCTCTTGTTGCATCCTAAGTAAAGGAAACTGAAGATCCTCTATGTCATCTGAACCATGAGTAGTAGCCAAGAATAAGTCAACAAGAGGCTCCTCACGAGAATATGACATCTTCAACTCAATAGCTCTTGCTTGAACCCATAGAAGATAAGGCTCCAAAGAAACATCTTCTCTCTGCCATATATTCTCTTTTCCTTTCCTATGAATATGACGCCAAGCTTTCTCTATATCCTTCCTAGCTGAATTGTGGTCTTCACCCTCTTTAAGAAAGAAGTCACTCACATAAATACTCTTTGGTTTATCTCTCATTGAATACATGATTGTAGCTAATACATCCCTTTGTACCAAGAAGAGACACATTGGGAAAGTACCACAACTGTCGATAATCTATACATCATAATAAACTTGATGATACCACACAATATCAAAATGAGTGACAACCATAATCTTTGGTGCCCAACGAGATCCCCTCCTAGGATCTAAAAAAGAATCAGCTGTAGGCAAGTGAGAAATAAACCAACGATATAGCAATGGCGTACAACAAATAATCTCTCCTTCTCGACGGAAGTTTTGAAGAATAATAAGTCTCAGCAAGAAGTGTGGGAACTGGATTCTCAATCATGAAGATCCTGATAGCATTAACATTAACAAAGTTGTCAACATTGGGAAACAAGAACAAACCATAGGCAAGCAAGGCAAATATGGCTTCAAACGCCTCTATACTCCTCATATTAGCAAAATAACGAGCCTTATTCAAAAGAAATGCAGCCGGTAATCCTCTAATACACCCCTTAGAAGTCATATTATCTTCAATCTCAGACCTCTTCAGATGGGTAATAACAACAATCTCGTGATACTTTGGCTCCTCCTCCAAACCAGTAAAAGGAACAACACAAGTAATAGGTCAATCAAACATATAAGCATACTCCTCCAAGGTAGGAACCAACTGATAGTCAGGAAAAGTGAAGCAGTAGTATAACAGATCATAGAACTGAACCAAGGTGAAAAGAAAACCATCCTTCATCTTCGTCTTCATCAAAGGTATAATAGTCCCATACTTCTTCCAGAAATATTTTGGACTCTCAATCTCATCAATCAAGCACATCAGTCCCTTAATCTTAGGTTTCTTGGAACTGTATTTCCGAGTCCTCCTCTGTCCAAAAACCATGGTCAAAGTATACCTGAGATATTTGCAAAGGTCAATTTTAAGTTCCTTGAATAACTGTTTGAAAAAATTTGTATGGGTGCTGTGATACGGTGAACTGACTTTGTAGGATTTTTGTATCCAAATGTGCGGATAGCAAGAGTCGCCACCGACTTTTATTTTTATCCAATTAAGGGAAGGTAAAAGTAACAGAAAAAGACCTTCGTTAGATTCTGAGTTCGGGAGAATGGTTATGAAAAGGGAAGGTATTAGCACCCCTTTCCATCCGTAGTTATCTACGGGCTCTTAGTTGCTCTAGATCACTTTTTTAAAATTGCTTTCTGTGTGTTTGACAAAGATGTTTTGAAAAAGGGGCATTTCGCTTTGACTTTGTAATGACTCATGTAGGAGTGTATACAAAGTGTTCGGAAATGTTTGTTTTTGGAAAGAAATTGAACTTTGAAAAAGAGTGTGTAGTGTGAAAAGCTTTTGATAGAGCAAGCAACTAAGAGACTTATTTACCCACGTCAGAATTGGTCGTTTTGTTGTACTTCTACATTCCTTTAGAATAGCGCTAGCCATACCATTAGTTAGTAGGTAGCTCCATTCGTTGGATGTAAGCGGGACATTCGAAGGGACATCGGATGGTCATAGAAGGCAACTTGTAGGAAGTATCCTAGCACATTCGAAGGGACTATCATCATTTTTCGTAGGCGACAATCGAGGGTCAAGATCATGTGTTCGTAGGCGACATCGTGGGTCTATGATCTTTGTATCGAAGGGACTATGATGATTTGTTTGGAAGGCAACGGTGCTAGAATACCTCTACGTTCGAGGGACATGACCATTTTGAAATCGGAAGGCATCGAGAGAGAATTACCCTAAGGGGTGCGTGTGTGAAAGAAGTGTGTTGAATTCAGATATTTTATCTTGAAATTAGTGTGAGCTATGTCCAATTATTATCTTGCCATACACGCCTAATTACTAGCAATTGATAGGGTGCGGAAATTAAAATGCGGAATGTAAAGTGCGGAAAGGTAAACCTACGCTATTACATGGCTTTGGGGCAGATACATAATTTAAACTTGCGGAAAAAATAAAAGCCTAATTAACTATTACAACCCATGAGCAATTACATTATTGGAAAATAAAATGGTAAAAGAAAAAACGTCCGAATCAGAGCAACCTGTGAAAGAATAAGAAAATCGGGAAATATGATGAAATTGAAATAAGAGAAAATGTTAGAAAAAATGCAAATTTTAATATGAGAAAATTAATATATGCTGGAAATAAGATAAACATATTAAAATAATTTTTTTGGGATTTTTTGGAAAAGATTTAATAATTAAAATGCAATTTATAATGATTTAAATGCAAAATAAAAATAAAATAAATATGCATGCAAAATTATATTTTTAATTTATTAAATTAAATAAAGGTTTTTATGAAAATAATGTAAAAGAAAAATGTTTTTGGTAATTTTTAATGCAAAATAAAATCATGAAAACAATTAAAATTGAATGCAAAATTAAATAATATAAAAACATGAAAATAGAGTTTTGGAAAATGTAAAGGGATTGTCGAACCAGAATCGAACGGGACATCCCTTTCAAACCTTGAAAACCACCACGACCAACCGAGCCAACGCCACTGTTTGGAAACGGATGGTTTGAAAACAACGTCGCCTTTTCCCTTCCGCCAATTCATCGTCTTCTTCATTTTGAATTTCTGAAGCTAGCGTCGGCTGTTCTTCGACGCTACGTCCCTGGCTAATATCAAAAATGCAACACACATAATATAAATACATTCTAAAGCCATGGTTCGATTGGAAACATCATTCCGAATGCAATGGTACTAGTCTCAAGGTCCAATTTTTCCTGTATAGAGAAACCCTAAAACGATCACATAAACCCTAATCATGGTAATACACGATTCCGGCCATAGAAATCCAATCAAAGTACCCAGAAAGTTTGTAAGCTTCTCACTAAACACAAAAACAACAACAAATCGGATTAATAATGCATGAATATGGATAATCGAATTTTGAAAAATAAGAACAAACCGAAACTGGGATTGCTTGATTCTGGATGGTTTTCGATGAAGTAAGTATCTGGAATCACTCCTGAGGTACCAAGGAATGTGTTTGACACCTTAAAATCGATTGAAAACGGCTGTAGGATGGATTGCCAATTGCTTCAAGAACACGAAATTTTTGAGTTTGAAACTAGGGTTCTGGAGCAATTCTTTCGTCCTTAATCATGTGCTATGCATTGTGTATTTATATTGGATGGAATTGGAGCTGATTTGAGGAAGAAATCATCATCAATCAATGCAAATCAAATTTGATTTTGTACAAAATCAAATTTTCAAATTTTGATTAATTTTCAATCCAATCTTGCCATATCAATCCAATTTTCGAAATTTGCTGGCTTTGTTGAGTTACTTGGATGCCAAGGAAGAGAGAAAAATCAATTTGCAATTAATTTTTGATTTTATACTTTATTTTTGAATTTAATTTGTATTTAAATGAATAAATTCCAAATTAAATAGAAAAATAAAATAAAAATTCGTGGCTTTGGGCTTTGATGTTCCAAATTGTATGAGGAACAAGTTTGGATGAAGAAAAAGTAGGCCCATTTGCAAAGTTTTTGATTTTTAGAAGTATCTCTCTTTGTGCATTCTTTCAAAATTGCCCAACTTGTGAATGGTGTAACTTGCTCAATTTTCCACATTTTTGAGTGTTCTTGGACTTTTTGGAAAGCTCTAAGAGTCCTCTAACCAATGTCTTTGGTCTCATCTCAATTGGAGTTACCATGCTCAAAATATCTTCAAAACAAAAAGTTGACTTTTTGTTGACTTTGAAAATGACCTGTAATGTTTTGAGCTATACCTCTCAAATGAAGCATTTTTTGGACATTCTTGTGAGACATGAAGTTGTAGAGAATTGAATTTCCTTCAAAACAAGAGGTGGTGGAAAAATTTCTGAGAAAGTATGAGAAAGTTATGATCATCAAAGTTCATTGACTTTTCATCTAGAAACCCTAATTTAGAAAGTTTGACTTTTGGGCAAATCTTGAGTTTTCTTGATGAATCATGATCAACCCTTGATCAAATGATGAATGTAACTTCAAAATGAGGATGTTGACCAAAAATCAGAAGTTTTGACTGTATGTTGACCACAGTTGACTTTTTGTCCCCGATTTTCAACCATCCGAACAATCGTCGAGGAAACTTGACTTGTGAGGCTTGAAAATTGACATGGAGAATCTTTGAAGCATATGAGGAGGCATGAAGGTCATTGGAGATGTTGAAATCCATCTTGACTTGAGAGATATCAAACCCTAGTTTGGGTTGATTGTCTAGGAGAGAGTTTGTCTGATCAACTCTTGAGGAATCCTTGAGTATGGATGTATGAAATCTCTTGAGTAGATGGAGGGCAAATTTTGGGGTATGACAGCTGCCCCTGTTCAATCTTCTTGTACTGGAAGGGTTAGATTGACATGCTTGTCTTCGTGACTGGAGGTAGAAGATGATTGAACACCGAGTACACCTGAAAATTTGCACTCGCCGTTGGTGGATGATGCGGGAATGGGCTTACAGATGCCATTTGGAGAAGTTGGAGACTTCACTGGGGAACGAGTCGTACGCTAGACTCGAGGTTGTTAATAGGAGAGCGAGAGATGGGCTTAAGATGCCATCTAGAAAGGTCGATGCTGGAGGGTGAGTCGTACGTTAGACTCTGTAGATGTTCCTGGAATGGAGAGGAGATGGGCTTAAGATGCCATCCAAAGGGAGTCGTACGTTAGACTTCGTGTTCACTTTGAATGAAGTTATTGGTCTGTATTGATTTTTAACCATATATGCAGCATTCTGATAGTGAAGAGATGTTGACAAATAGTCGGAGATGGGCTTAAGATGCCATCCAAGGCAACTGAGTCGTACGCTAGACTCTGTAGTTGCTGTTGATAATCAGAATAAATCTTCGTGTTGATTACTCTGAGGGAAATTGTAGTTGGCAAGAATGTGGATAGCTTCCCTGTTGTGCATCGGGTGTTGATCCATTGCCTGTTATCGGAGGATAACCAGAGGTGGTCTTTCGGATAGTTTTCCCGTCGGTTCGGGGCTTAATCCTGGACCAGTCGTCGGAGGCGGTCTTTCAGATAGTTTTCCCGTCGGCTCGGGCTTAATCTGGACTGTTTGCGTCGAATGGATTACTTTTGAGAAAACAAGAGAAACTTTGATAGAATATTCGTTAGTTTTATGCAAAGTATGATGCATGACAGTGTATATGAATGACATATGCATGAATTATGACTTTATGAGAAATGAATGAATGATGAATGTCGTGATATTTCAAAACATATCCATCTTGAAGAAGATGCGGATATTCTGTTTGAAGATTTCTAACTTCTGCCTGGGGAATTGAGTAGGTGAGAACCCTGCTTTTGAAGGAGAAGGAAGATATCTCGGATTCCTCCGATGCACTATCTGACCAAGTCTTGGGCCTAGACGTTGTTGAGGAAGGTAAAGATTCGAGAGGCTCGTCGTCGTAGATCTCATATATAGACCCTGCTGAGGAGAGTCTGGGAGGCAATCTGTTGAGGACCTTGTATGTAGATCCTGCTGAGAAAATTTAAGAGACGCTTTACTGGGGATTCCGAGTGTAGATCTCACTGGAGAGCATTTGATGGTTACTGAGAGACCGGGCTTGAAGAGTCTAGAGTCCGTTGTAATCTCTGGCTGGGGAATAAAAGGTGT
This sequence comes from Vicia sativa, assembly GCA_021764765.1. Taxonomy (NCBI): domain Eukaryota; kingdom Viridiplantae; phylum Streptophyta; class Magnoliopsida; order Fabales; family Fabaceae; genus Vicia; species Vicia sativa. The sequence goes on along the minus strand of CM038794.1, from coordinate 261,155,542 downwards.
ATGCTTCCTCCGATGCACTATCTGACCAAGTTTCGAGTCTGGATACCGCTGCTGGGGAGAGGGGGAGGATTGAGAAATATCTGCTGGGGATGAAGTGTTACTGCTTGGAGACTGATGTAACGTTGCTTGGTTGAGTGAAATTGTTGCTCGTGGATTCCCTTATGCTCCGCTGGGGAAGGTGTGTTGTGAGTGACACCTTTATGCTCTTGTGGGGAACTATTCGTTGACTTTCGTCGTCATCCCAATTCCTGGAACCTGTAGTAAGTACTTTTGCATATTCACTTTTCGTATGTTTGCAGAGAGATTTTTATTGTCAAATGCGTATAGTCATTCAAAGCAAACGTTGGACTTATTGCAAATAACAACAACAGAAATTGTAAAGAGAAAGAAGTGATTTATTTGAAGGTGGCGATGGCCAAGTAGTTTGTACACAAGAAAGGTAAAAGCTATGGAAACAATCTCGTTAAGTTCCAACTATGCTAGTACTCATATATTTCAACTATCTCATCTCCTTGCTCAGAGAAAGTGAATAGGTGATCTTCGCCATTTGAATCTTGAATCGATAGTAGTAAGCGGTGATCCGAAGAGACATAGTCGTACGCTTAAATCCCTAACTTTTGCCTAGACCGCCTTTCGGTTTTCACTACCGATACCCTTTTTGCCCAAGCCGCCTTTTCGTGTTTTCGACTTGCGGGTGTACATGTTTTGTATATATCCTTAATTTTTGCCCGAACCTTTGGTTCGCCAGATGCCCTTATTTTTGCCTAGGCCACCGACCTAGCGGGTCTTTATGCGTAGTATTTTTGACTATGTCCGCTCACTGGTGTGGAAGTCTTCACCATCCATGGTGCTAAGTATCATAGCTCAGGAAAATATCTTGACTACAAATGGTCCCTCATAGGTGGGAGTCCATTTGCCCGGATCACCTTGTGGAAGAATGATGCGCTTGACTACTAGATCACCGACTTGGTAGACTCGGTGCTTGACCTTCTTGTTAAATGCTCGATCATTCGTTTCGATAAATCTGTCCATGGCGATGGATGCGAGTCGCTTCTCATCAATCAAAATCTGGTCAAACCGAGTCGGACCCAATCGTCTTCGCTAACTCGCCTCTGGAGGACTCGTTGAGGGTATCCGAACCTCGATGGGTAAGACGGCTTCCATACCGTATCAAGAGAGAGATGCCCCTGGATGTTCTGAAGTGCGATAACCATGAAGAGCAAATGGTAACATCTCATGCCAATCTTTGTAAGTCACCGCATCTTCGATAATCTTCTTAATGTTCTTATTGGCGGCTTCCATCGCGCCATTCATCTTAGGCCGATATGGAGAAGAGTTGTGATGTTTGATCTTGAACTGCGTGCGAGTTCGATCATCTTGTTGTTGAGATTGGAACCGTTATCGTGATAATCCTTTCAGAGTGCCATACCGCGATAAGATTATGTTTGATGAATCGAGCCACAACATTCTTGGTAATGATGCATACGAGGTCGCTTCTACCCATTTGGTAAAGTAATCAATTGCCACAAGGATGAAACGATGTCCATTGGAAGCCGTGGGCTTAATCTCTCCAATCATGTCAATGCCCCATTTGAAAGGCCACGGAGAAGTTAAAACATTCGGGGAGGTACGTGTACTTTGTCGGCATATATCCGCACTTGTGACAAGATCGAGCATAGCGGTGACAATCGCTTCCATGGTGGACCAATAGTAACTGTTCTCAAAATCTTCTTAGCCATGGTGTGTCCACCGGAGTGGGTACCAAATTCGCCTTTGTGTAACTCTTCCATGATACGTATTCTTTTTCTCTACATGGAGTAAGCACAAGTCGTGGTTGCGCTTGTATAAGATGTTTCTGAGAAAGAATTTGGAAGCAAATCTTCTCATGAACTTTTATCATTAATGATGCCCTGCGGATATTCCCGAGTCTCAAGATACCTCTTCACGCCATAGTACCAAGGTTTCTCTTCGCGTCAAGCTCACAACAATGTTGGTTCGTCGAACTTCTCAATGATGATCCGGGAGCCTCGTTGTCCCATCTAACCTTGAACATAGACGACATAGTAGCTAGCGTCGCCAACCGATTCTCTTCTCGTGGAATGTGATCAAAAGTAATCTCTTCAAGTAAGGAATCAAACTCGAACATGCTCGATATGGAATGAGATTCGGATGCTTCGTATCCCATTCGCCTTAATCGACCGATCACCAAAGCCGAGTCTCCATACACTTGTAAGAACTTGATTCTTAAGTCAATAGCGCTTTGATACCCATGATGCGCTCGTACTCGGCCATGTTGTTAGTGCAACGAAACATAATCTGGCGGTGAAAGGAGTATGTCGCTAGGGACGTAATGATGGCGCCAATGCCATTGCCAAGTGCGTTTGAGGCTCCATCAAAACCATGGTCCATCGGGATCCTGTTCGTGTCCTTTGTCGGACCGGTTCTTCGATCAGTAACTAGTAAAACATCTTCGTGAAATTCGAATGCATAGATTGATAGTCGTCACGGCTTGATGAGCCAAATGATCGGCTACTACACTTCCTTTGATCGCTTTCGAGAAGTGTGGATGTCATATTCGGTCAAGATCATTTGCCATCTTGCTATTCTTGAGAGAGCTGGTTTCTCAAAGATGTATTTTATCGGATCCATCTTGAAATCAACAAGGTAGTGTGAGTCAACATATCTGCCTTAGTCGGCGAGACCCAAAGCGTTGCAAGTTTTCTCAAGTGAGTATCTTGTTTCACCGGTAAACTTTTGCTAAGGTAGTATATTGCATGCTCTTTTCGACTGCACTCGCCATGTTGCCCCAACACACACCCCATTGAATTCTCTAACACCAGTACATGATAAGAGGTCTTCCTTCGGCGGCATCGGGATAGGAGGATTCAGGTACTCCTTGATTTTGTCAAAAGCGATCGGCAATCGTCGCTCCATTCCACTACTTGATCTTTCTTTAGTAACTTGAAGATTGGCTCACAAGTAGCGTTGTGCAATGAATGCAATGTAGTTCAATCGGCCCAAGAAACCTCGACTTCCTTCTCGGTGGGAGTGGCATCTCTTGAATAGCTTTAACCTTGGCGGGATCAACCTCAATACCTCTTCCACTGACTACGAACCCTAGGAGTTTTCCGGATCTGACTCCAAAGGTGCACTTGTTGGGATTAAGTCTCAGTCTGTATTTCTTCAACCTGTCGAACAGTTTCTGCAAATGATCTAGGTGTTCTTCCTCAGTCTGTGATCGAGCTATCATGTCGTCGACGTAGACCTCTATCTCGTGATGAATCATGTCATGAAATAATGTTACCATAGCACGCTGATAAGTGGCACCCGCGTTCTTCAGTCCGAACGGCATAACCTTGTAACAGAAAGTGCCCCATTGTGTAACAAAAGTAGTCTTTTCCATGTCTTCAGGAGCCATTTTGATTTGATTGTAACCGGAGAAACCATCCATGAAGGAGAAAACCTTATGCTGAGCGGTGTTGTCAACCAGAACATCAATATGAGGAAGTGGGAAATCGTCTTTCGGACTCGCTTTGTTCAGATCTCTGTAATCCACACACATTCGTACCTTACCATCCTTCTTAGGCACGGGTACCACATTTGCAACCCACTGGGGATAGGAGGTGACAGCTAAGAAACCAACGTTGAACTGCTTCATAACTTCGGCTTTGATTTTCTCGACATCTCGTGACGCGCGACGAACCTTCGTTTCACCGAGAGAACCTTCCTTTGTCGGCAATCGATGTACCACAATATCAATGTCTAAACCCGGCATGTCTTCGTATGACCAAGCAAAAACCTCAACATAATCTCGTAGCATCTGAACCAACTTTCTTTAACACTTCTCAAGACCCGCTCCTATCTTGATCTCTTTCGTCTTCGTCGACCCAAATTCACAACCTCAACTTGCTCTTGGTGGTCAGATAACTCGCTCTTCTTGTGTAGCGCGGCAAGTTCTCCGGCACTTCACAATCTTCCTCACCTTCGCCTTCGGCTTGGTAGATCGGATTATCAAGTCATATTTAGCACTAGCATAGTTATTAACGAGATTCGGAGTGATTCGCAGTTGTATCACGTGGGTGTGTAAGAACACATAGCTTTTGAAGGGTGATAAAGTAAAAGAAAGAAAACAAACAATTGAATGCAAAAGTCCAACGAATTTATTGAATGAAAATACGCAAACAATGATAATAACCTCGAACGAGCCATGATGCCCGGCAAGGCACTAGGCTTTCAAAGTTTATTGTTCAAACATAAAGAAATACGAAAAGCAAAACAAAACAAGAGCAATTACTCCGGCTAAAGGAGATTGGTATGACGTCTTGGTCTTCCAATTGCCGAGCCCATGATCCGAGTTGGGAAGATCCACTTGCGATGTCGAAGTCGTTGTCGCCGCCTTCTATAGCATGGATTCCACTGCTTGCGGAAGGGAAGTTGGCGCACGTCGCGGCGTATCATCTTCGACCCTTGACAGTGAAGCCTAAACCAGTCTTGTCAAATTTGAAAGGAAGATCGGGGAGCTGACCCCAAATAGTACTACCTCCTTGTTCAACAGTAGCTTGAGCATCTTTCAGCGAGGCCATCCTAGGCGGAGCTTGAACTTCGGAGTGACAGGAGAGTCAACAGCACGACTGGTATTGTTTCAAAAGCTTGACAGTCTCAAGAATTCACCCTCCATCTCAAGGTAGCGGAATGACTGTAGATGACTGACCATATATTCTTCTTCACCACATACCGTGACAACCTTCCCTTTCACCGAGTACTTGTTTCGATGCAAAGTAGAGGTATGGCCTGCCCATGTATCCAAGGGCGCCCAAGTAGGCAAGAATAAGTGGACGGATGTCCATGACAAAGAAAGTGGAATCAAAAGTCCGGGAACCGACTTTAGCGAGTGAGCTCTCCAATTGCGCTTAGAACCATCAAAAGCTCTCACGATAATGTCACGGGTCTCGAACCAACCCTTCGACATCAAGTCGATCAAAAGCGCCTTCGGAAGGATATTCGAGCGTAACCGGTATCCACCGTAACATGAGATAATGTAGTGCCTTTGCATTCAATGGAGATGTGCAAGGCCTTGTTATGTTTCTTTCCTAAGGAGTCAAATCAAGATCGAGAAGCCTAGGCCGTTGTTGGCAGCCAGCTAGCAATACAAACTTCGATTGATCTGGTAGTGTCTTGGCACATGAGCATTCTTCGTAAACTTCACCAAGGCATTAGCGTGAGCCTCGAGCACAAGAGCAAAGCGAGCATGGAAATCTTGGCGGAGTCTGTCCTAACTGCTCCACAACATTGTAATCACTCTTCTTGATGATCTTTAATTTCTCCATTTCTTGTTTGGGGTGTCTTCAAGAACTTCCTTTGGTACTTCGGTTGAGCGGTGATGAGTTCGGTTCTTTCCTCTAGGGGATATTGATTGAGTAGTGGAATGCGAGCTGGAGTCGCAGTGTCTTTTGGAGGAGAGATCTCGAGAGAATACCCTTCCGGTTCGTCACCCGATCCGTGATGTTGTCGATGTCGTGAATGGTAGCTTCAATGGTCGAGGGTCTTGCTTGACACCATGATAGTAAACATCACCCATAGTTCCAAGGGATAGCCTTGTCGAGGAATATGGAACGGCCTTGGAGAAGTGATAATGAGAGGTGCCATTCTAGGCACAGGATCGGAGGAAATCCTTATTGTGTTAACATCAAGATAGTCTTCGGGAAATCGTCACCCCATCCGGTCGCCTTAACATCTTCAATAGGAATCTTGTAACTATCGTGAAATGTACTTCACCATGTAATCATACTTTCCACTTGGCTGCCCCAAGGTATCCCACAGATGGTACAGCTTCGTTCGCATTGTCAATCTTCAACTTAGACATTTCTTCACACACCGCAGTGGTTTCGTAAATAGTATCTCACGGTTATCCATCATGCATCGAACACGCCTTCTCAACCAAGCACAACCATCGTGCGACGAGCACCAACGATAACTCTGGGCATCCCGGATTGACACGGCTTGCAACAAATTCTTCTTACACCATCGAGGAATGGTCAAGTCATCTATGTTGAAAACATAAGTATCGCCACCAATAGCATTGGAACTCTTGTCATGGTTAGGCATAGGCGCGTTGATCACATTCGAGTCTCAACAGAGGATCAAACTCAATCGCTTAGCTTCAATCATATCTTGAATCTTGTTTTTGAGCCCAACAATTGTCGTGTCGTGCCTCGGCTGTTGGAATGGTAAGCACACTTAGCATTAGGATTGTACTGGAGAGGAAGTGTTGACATTCGAGGAGGATCCCTCAAGGTTATCACCGCTTTCAACATGTGTTGCAAGGCTTGCGACAAAGGCATGTTGATCTTTGCTTCGGGCGCTCGCTACGCACGTTGTCTCACCGAGGTTGGCCGATGTAGGATCGAGATCACAAGCCCCTGAGCGGTCGGTCTTGGCTCGGCTTTTCGACCATACAGATTAGCTTCTTTCTTAGCACCAAAAGATCTCTGCAGATTTGAAGATGTCTCTACATGGATCTTCCCACTCTTGATACCCGCTTCAATGCGTCAATATCACGGTGAATCCGGATGAAGAGTTTCCAATCGATGATTGAAGAACGGACTGTCGTTGTTCCCATAAACATATCAACCAACTCCCTATTGGACAAGGGTGGGTGAACTCACCGCTAGATCTCTCCACTTCGAGCATACTCCTTGAACTTCTCGTCACGACCCATAGACATGCTTTGCGTTGCATGCGAGTGGGTGTCAATTCAAAGATTGTACTCATATTTGTCAGAAAGCATCACTAAGTCACCCAAGTACGGATACGGTCATTCTCTAGTCGATAGTACCATTCCAACCGGTTCGGACAAACTCTCTTGAAAATAGTGCATCCACAACTTTCTCATCGGTGGGGTTGATCTTCGGACATAGGACTTCAAATGCAGCTTAGGGCAAGACATGCCATCATACTTGGCAAAAGTAGGAACTTTGAACTTGGGAGGAATCACAACACCAGGAACGAGACTCAGATCATCAAAATTCAGTCCGGACATCTTCAGATTTTCCACAGCATTCAGACGGTCTTCGAGTTGCTTGTACTTGTCATCTTCATCAGAGTGTTGGCTATAATCAGACTGGTCATCTCCTCCTTTCTTTGGCTCACGCTGATCACCTTCATCACCCTTGGTACTCCCCTCGGTATGGACACTTCCTTCAGAGAGCTCAATACGGCTGACCACCTTAGGACCCCTTTGAAACGCTCACCCATGTTGAGGAGACCAACAACCTTCTTCTTCTTGTTGATGAGCTTCTTGATCTTCTTGGCCTTGGACCAAGTTGGTGAACATCTGAAACCGAGCATTCGAGCTCAAGATCTTTTGATCTCAAGAGCCATTTCGCTAAAATAAATAGCGAGCAAATGAGAAAACCAATCTCCAATGTACCGTGATGCAATGTTATGCTATGATATGCAATGTTTATGCGAATGCAATGCAATGTTTTCAAGGACCTAAGAGATTTAAATTTGTTAATCAAGCAATGAACAAACATTTATTAGTACTTCTCATTATTATTCCTCTTTTTCTTTTTAAGTACAAGAGATAGTTCAAAACAAATAAAAGAAAACATAGACATCCTAAAGCTCTAAGTCTCCCATGGCGCTTGGTGCCGATGTAAGCGTTGATGTTTCGCTCCTCGTGAAGTAGCTTGGTCAACTCTAGGACTTTCTTCTCACTTGCATAGCACTGAGCTTCAAAGGTATCCCTTTCTTCTTTAAGCTGAATCCAGGATCTCTTCAAGTCTTCAAAATCAGTAGGCATGTCGGGATGAGAACATAGATAGGTACGCCACCTATAGCAACAGTTCCATAATTACGGTAAAACAGTGAATGGCATCATGAGGTTTTGAGCTCGAGCTCGCACCCATTTGAGGTAAGGTTCCCAAGGAATGGAGTTCGGTGCCCCAAAGTCTTGGTATCGCCTTCTTTACCATGCCCCAAGCATGTATAAACCTTCGCTTGTAATCGAGATCGTGATTGTAGTCGAACACAATGTCTTGGAGAAGCATATCATGTGGACCATCTCTTCGAGCAAAACCAAACCGACGTAGAGCTAGAGAAGGGTTGTAATACCCCCTTATACCAATTAGTGGTACATTAGGAATTCTCCACAACGCTCGATGAATGTGAAGTCCTTTTGAGGAAAAGATTCCAACGGATATCCGAATGAGGAGTGACATTAATCTTTGAGACCATCTCAACCTTTGTTCGTTCTTCAAAACCGATGGAGGAAGGTGCGAAATAAACCACCTTGAAAGTAACGGTACACAACACATGAGAGTTCCTTGTCGCTTAGTAGTACGAGTGTGGAGAGAATGTAGAATGTCTCCAAGTAAGGTAGGCATCGGATTGCGGGTAAGAAACAACTTGATGGCATTGACATCTATGAATTGATCCGAGTTAGGAATAGAACCAAACCATAAATTAGCAAGGCAACAATGTTCTCAAATGCATGGAAACTCATAACTTTGAGGAATTCTCGGCTTTCTTAATTAGGAACTTGAAAGTAAACCCTTAACTCCACTTCTAGTTTCCCAATTGGCTTCAATATCGAACGCTTAAGATGCAAAGTCAATGTCTTCGAACTTAGGAACCTTTTCTAGGCGGTGAATGGCATTTGGTCGAGAATAGGTATCCCAAGTAGTTTAGAGAATTCTTCCAAGGTAGGAACCAACCGATAACTGAAATGTAAAGCAATGGTGTTTCGGATCAAGAACTGGAATAGACATGCATCATATCTTCTTCAAAACCGGAGATAACCAAATCAAGTAGATAACCATGTCTTTTGATGAACCGAGCATGGTCGGAATTTCAAGCCAATTCTTTGAGTGAGAAGGATACCCATGAAGTTGATTCGATAGTCTTTCTAGAAGCCATAATCCCTACAAAGAGCAAAGATAAATCCCTAGGTCCTTGAAATAGTTAGAAATGATATGCAATGCAAATGATGTCATGATGTCATGTTTAGCACACACAAACAATTCACACAATGAGCCTATGTTTAAGGCTTGCATGAGGTATAGGTGATTACCCCACCAATAGTTTGAGTTGGTTCATCCCCTATAATAGTAACCGGTTCTAGGAATCTCATATCACGATCTTTCGAGGCGCTTATTTCAATACGACGGCCAAGTGGTCGATCGAAAATGTCCCAAAAGTCTAATCTCAATGAGCGTAGCATCGAGTATTAACCAACCTCGGTCTACACCAAAGCCGGCCATCTCACTACCTTCTAATGGCCAAGATGGGTCAATTAAGGTTCTAAAAGTTTAGTTAGCGCTTGATGACACACGAAGCCAAATACTTTCTTCAACTTGGGAATGAAGAGTATCGGGCAACCAAAGTGTCACGCTAACGTAGCCATCATGTTGACCGCGTAGTTATACGCCTAACGGTCGCGATGATCTAATGCTACTTACCTAAAAGGAAACCGGATCCGGTGTAGGATCCCCAACAATATAATACCCAAGCAACCCTTAAAGATAAAGCATACAAGTCAAACAAAAGCAATAAAATTATCTAGAAATCCCTAAGGCAATTTCTCTTTTGGGTGTGTCCCAGAGTCGCCAGTTCGTGATACGGTGAACCGACTTTGTAGGATTTTTGTATCCAAATGTGCGGATAGCAAGAGTCGCCACCGACTTTTATTTTTATCCAATTAAGGGAAGGTAAAAGTATGAAAAAGACCTTCGTTAGATTCGAGTTCGGAGAATGGTTATGAAAAGGAAGGTATTAGCACCCTTTCCATCCGTAGTTATCTACGGCTCTTAGTTGCTCTAGATCACTTTTTAAAATTGCTTTCTGTGTTTGACAAAGATGTTTTGAAAAGGGCATTTCGCTTGACTTTGTAATGACTCATGTAGGAGTGTATACAAAGTGTTCGAAATGTTTGTTTTTGGAAAGAAATTGAACTTTGAAAAGAGTGTGTAGTGTGAAAAGCTTTGATAGAGCAAGCAACTAAGAGACTTATTTACCCACTCGTAATTGGTCGCTTTTTGTACTTCTACATTCCTTTAGAATAGCGCTAGCCATACCATTAGTTAGTAGGTAGCTCCATTCGTTGGATGTAAGCGGGACATTCGAAGGACATCGGATGGTCATAGAAGGCAACTTGTAGGAAGTATCCTAGCACATTCGAAGGACTATCATCATTTTTCGAGGCGACAATCGAGGGTCAAGATCATGTGTTCGTAGGCTTACATCGTGGGTCTATGATCTTTGTATCGAAGGGACTATGATGATTTGTTTGGAAGGCAACGGTGCTAGAATACCTCTACGCTCGAGGACATGACCATTTTGAAATCGAAGGCATCGAGAGAATTACCCTAAGGTGCGTGTGTGAAAGAAGTGTGTTGAATTCAGATATTTTATCTTGAAATTAGTGTGAGCTATGTCCAATTATTATCTTGCCATACACGCCTAATTACTAGCAATTGATAGGGTGCGGAAATTAAAATGCGGAATGTAAAGTGCGGAAAGGTAAACCTACGCTATTACATGGCTTTGGGGCAGATACATAATTTAAACTTGCGGAAAAAATAAAAGCCTAATTAACTATTACAACCCATGAGCAATTACATTATTGGAAAATAAAATGGTAAAAGAAAAAACGTCCGAATCAGAGCAACCTGTGAAAGAATAAGAAAATCGGGAAATATGATGAAATTGAAATAAGAGAAAATGTTAGAAAAAATGCAAATTTTAATATGAGAAAATTAATATATGCTGGAAATAAGATAAACATATTAAAATAATTTTTTTGGGATTTTTTGGAAAAGATTTAATAATTAAAATGCAATTTATAATGATTTAAATGCAAAAATAAAAATAAAATAAATATGCATGCAAAAATTATATTTTTTAATTTATTAAATTAAATAAAGGTTTTTATGAAAATAATGTAAAAAGAAAAAATGTTTTTGGTAATTTTTTAATGCAAAAATAAAATCATGAAAACAATTAAAATTGAATGCAAAAATTAAATAATATAAAAAAAACATGAAAATAGAGTTTTGGAAAATGTAAAGGGATTGTCAACAGAATCGAACGGGACATCCTTTCAAACCTTGAAAACCACCAAGCCAACGCAACGCCATCGCTTGGAAACGGATGGTTTGAAAATAACACGCTGTTTCCTCGCCGCGCCAATTCATCGCTTCTTCATTTTGAATTTCAAGCTAGCGTCGTTCTTCGACGCCACGTCCTCGCTAATATCAAAATGCAACACACATAATATAAATACATTCTAAAGCCATGGTTCGATTGAAACATCATTCAATGCAATGGTACTAGTCTCAAGGTCCAATTTTTCCAGATAGAAAACCCTAAACGATCACATAAACCCTAATCATGGTAATACACGATTCGCCATAGAAATCCAATCAAAGTACCCAAAGTTTGTAAGCTTCTCACTAAACACAAAACAACAACAAATCGGATTAATAATGCATGAATATGGATAATCAATTTTGAAAAATAAGAACAAACCGGGATTGCTTGATTCGGATGGTTTTCGATGAAGTAAGTATCCGAATCACTCGAGGTACCAAGGAATGTGTTTGACACCTTAAAATCGATTGAAAACGTAGGATGGATTGCCAATTGCTTCAAGAACACGAAATTTTGAGTTTGAAACTAGGGTTCGGAGCAATTCTTTCGTCCTTAATCATGTGCTATGCATTGTGTATTTATATTGGATGGAATTGGCCGATTTGAGGAAGAAATCATCATCAATCAATGCAAATCAAATTTGATTTTGTACAAAATCAAATTTTCAAATTTTGATTAATTTTCAATCCAATCTTGCCATATCAATCCAATTTTCGAAATTTGCTGGCTTTGTTGAGTTACTTGATGCTAAGGAAGAGAAAAATCAATTTGCAATTAATTTTGATTTTATACTTTATTTTTGAATTTAATTTGTATTTAAATGAATAAATTCCAAATTAAATAGAAAAATAAAATAAAAATTCGTTTTGGCTTTGATGTTCCAAATTGTATGAGGAACAAGTTTGGATGAAGAAAAAGTAGGCCCATTTGCAAAGTTTTTGATTTTTAGAAGTATCTCTCTTTGTGCATTCTTTCAAAATTGCCCAACTTGTGAATGGTGCAACTTGCTCAATTTTCCACATTTTTGAGTGTTCTTTGACTTTTTGGAAAGCTCTAAGAGTCCTCTAACCAATGTCTTTGGTCTCATCTCAATTGGAGTTACCATGCTCAAAATATCTTCAAAACAAAAGTTGACTTTTGTTGACTTTGAAAATGACCAGTAATGTTTTGAGCTATACCTCTCAAATGAAGCATTTTTGGACATTCTTGTGAGACATGAAGTTGTAGAGAATTGAATTTCCTTCAAAACAAGAGGTGGTGGAAAATTTCGAGAAAGTATGAGAAAGTTATGATCAAAGTTCATTGACTTTTCATCTAGAAACCCTAATTTAGAAAGTTTGACTTTTGGGCAAATCTTGAGTTTTCTTGATGAATCATGATCAACCCTTGATCAAATGATGAATGTAACTTCAAAATGAGGATGTTGACCAAAATCGAAGTTTTGACTGTATGTTGACCACAATTGACTTTTTGTCCAATACACCCGATTTTCAACCATCTGAACAATCGTCTGAGGAAACTTGACTTGTGAGGCTTGAAAATTGACATGGAGAATCTTTGAAGCATATGAGGAGGCATGAAGGTCATTGGAGATGTTGGAAATCCATCTTGACTTGAGAGATATCAAACCCTAGTTTGGGTTGATTGTCTAGGAGAGAGTTTGTCTGATCAACTCTTGAGGAATCCTTGAGTATGGATGTATGAAATCTCTTGAGTAGATGGAGGGCAAATTTTGGGGTATGACAGGTGCATGATGCAACAACCACACACAAAGATCACAAACATGGGGGTCCTTAAGTTTGACGTCACGAGCATGAAGTCAAAAGGTACTACCCACAAGGTATTCTAGGCTTTGTCACCTGTAGATCAAGGTTCTAAAAGGAATCCCCAGAGTTATCATTCCTCCATCAAATACTACCAACTTCCTGATGTTCTCAGTAATTAGCAATACCTTCAGGTGAAACTCGTCTGAGTGCAGTATCGCATAACAACTACTTTCGGATAACTCTGTAATACTCCTCGCACTACCCCTAAAAAGGCCAGGATGGGTTAAAGGTTCTACGACTGCTCAGCTTCATGGACTCTTAGGTCGAAAGCAATCATGTCTTCTCGATCGCTCGGTAAAAAAATACCACAGTCAAGGGGGTCTCCACTGAGTGGGGGATCTCATGTCTCCTTCTTCGGAATGACTCCCTAAAAGTTAACATGACTATACTGTCCGTCCTATCTTAAATTTTCCTGAGTCCGGGTATATGACTTAAAAAGAAGATCACCAAGCACCCCTGAAAACCAGAAAAACAATCTAGACAAACAAGCATACAATATATACAAAATATAGCACATATATACAAATAAACAAAAATAGGGTCAACCCACTTAGAGATGGTCCAGCAATAGGTTAAACATCCCCAGTAGAGTCACAACTTTTCTGTAGCGGCAAAAACTGCGATATAAGCCATTGAATTGACTTAACTCTAAAAATAAAAAAAAGAGTCGCCACCGCACTTTTATTTTATCCAAAGGACTATGAAAAAGAGAAAATAAAATCCTAAAAGAAAAATCAGGGATCTGGAATCGGGGTTAAGTTATGCAAAGGGAAGGTGTTAGGCACCCAAAACATCTAAGGTACTCCGCAGGAACCTTTTTGAAAATTTGTATATGTGTGCTAAAAAAGAGTATACGTACAAAATGGATGGTGGGGGAGAAAAGGAGTATTTTTTGCAATTTTTTGGTGGGGGAGAAAAGAGTATATGCGCAATGTTGAAATCAAAACCAAGTAGTTCGACTAAAAAATTAAAGTTGTGTGTTGGTTGATTTTAGGAAAAATGTTAGTTTAGAAAAGCCACAAAGAGCTCAAAAAATTTGAATGGGGTTATGTGTTTTTTAATCTTAACAAAAAGTGGTCAAAGTATTATTAAATTAATTGAAAGTTTATTAAGAAAAATAAATTTTGAAAATGCATGACCTAAGTCCAAGTTTTTTATGAAAGCGGTTTGAGTTTTGAAAACAAGAATCCTTTGAAAAAGAGAGAAGATTTTGAAAAATAAAGAATGGGGAGGAGATAAAGAGGCTAACCTAAGTACATAAAGTAAAAGGTAAGGGTAAAGAAAGATCTAATTGGGTGAGAAGACTATTACTTAACATCAAGAGCCAATACCATATCCCATTCTTTGGATTACCATATTAGCAACAAATAACCAGACAAAAAAAACCAAGCTTCAGATAATACTTTTAGGTGAACTCTTTTCTTGAGAAAAACGGGCAGAGTAACGGCTGTATTTGGAGGAAATCCATTCTTAATCGATCATAAAAGAATAACCTGCATACAAAGATAATAACCAGACAAAATAGAATAACACCAAGGGGATAGAAATCTCCAAGCTGAGGTAGAGGTCCTAATCCTAAGTCCAAAGATCAAGCTCCAAGCTCAAGGATAGTAACCAAGTCCAATTAAAAGTTTTTTATGTTTAAGTTGAATTATTAAGTGTTTTAGAAAAGAAAAAATAAATCTCAAATGAGCAAATTCAAAAATAACAAGAAAATAAAATGGTCAAGTGAGCAAAGGAAAAATTGAAAGAAAATAAAATGCTCAAGTAAGCAAAGAAAAAAATTGACATGAAAATGTAAAATGTTGAAAATAAAGTGCAAAAAAATAAAGAGCATAAAAGTAAATGCAGAAAGTAAAGAGCGAAAAAGAAAAAAAAAACAATTAATAAAGGTTAGCATTATGACCATCTTGAAACTTGTCAAGTATATCATCAAATTGTTAATTGTTAGTCGTCAGCATGGTGACCATCTTGAAACTTGCGCATGAAAACTTGCTAGAAGCTTGATAGAATCAACACGACCACACGACAAGTTTCAATTGCTTTTTGTCAAGTATATCACCGGTTTTGGAATTATCACATCACTTGATCAAAGATGATTGAAAATTTCAAATGGACAAGGTTAGTGAAAACTTGCCAGAAGCTTGATTAGAAATCAATGCGATCACACGACAAGCGCCTTAGGTGTTGAACCAAGATCAAAACTCAAGTCATCTTTTGGGGCTTATGTTAGAATGTTAAAGTTCATGCCACCAATTAATCACTTTCTCTGAATCGGAACAAAGAAAAAATAAGATGAAGAGGAAGAAAAAATTTCCAAGTTTATTTTGTATCAGATGAATTTATTCGGTCTTACTTCGTCAAAATCAATCAACTCTCTTGGTGGATTTGGTCAAGAGACCTATCAACACCAAAATTCCATTGATGTTGAGGAAATTTATAAATCTAAAATAAATTCAAAAGTCAGCAAAATAAAATGAAAACAAAAATTCAATAAAAGGATTAAAAGTGATTTTGAAATTAGGTTATTTAATTGTACTTTATTGACGAAATACAGAAATAGTATTTTTTTCATCAAAATAAAATTCCAAGAAAATTACCCAAAGTCAAACAGAGGTCAACAAGTGTTGACAAATTTTTTTAAGAATTTTTTAAAGTCAAAAAATATTTTTAGAAAATAAAATAAAAGGTGAAATAAATCAAAAATGAAAAAAATAGTAAAATCAGAAATAAAAATGAAATGAGGTCACCAATACTTGTCAAATGGCTATTGGATCCTTCCAGAATTTTTCTAGAATTTTAAAATGTTAGAAAATATTTTAAAACAATTAAAAACTTCAAATAAAAGAGAAAAATCATAAAAAAATATCAAATCTGAAAATAAAATTATGAAAAAATAAAATTCAAAAAGGTAATATTTCAAAATATTTTTGTGAATTTTTTCATAATTTTTGAGTCAGAAATGAATTTTATATGATTTTTTGAAGTTTAAAACATTTAAAATATAAAATCAGAAAATAAAATAAAAGCCAAAAAAATGTGGACCATCTGATCATAGTCAAAACGCGTTAGTAATCACATCCAATGGACATGGCGCGTTGTGCTTCAGATGGACCTCCTTGGTTTTCACGCCGGATTACAAATTTAAAAAATAAAACAAGAAATAATGTCACGTATTGGATCAATGATGACTAATAATAGTAATCAGATCCAAGGGCTCCGGAGACGCGTGTATGGTAAGGCGTTATCACAGGATCCAATTTGAAAAAATAACATGACGTGCTCTCATTGGTTGAGACGAGACATGTCATCGTCTTCAACCTCCAGCCACTCCAAAATTGGAGTTCCTCAAACTGTAAAATCAATAATCATGAGTGGTATCCTTGGATTCGTCTCTTCAAGACGATCTCAACCACATGCTCGCGAAAAATTTATTTACACTGAGTGAAGAGAATTTTGGAAAAAAACTCAAATAATATCGAATAGGATTTTGATGGAGTTCTCAGTCAATACTTGATGAAAGTGCAAATGGTGAAGATCACAAGGATCAGGGAGATTAGGAGAATGCAATGATGCTTTATTTTACAAGGTTTGATGGAGATTCCTACCTAAACGAAGTTCACTTTCAGAGCTCTGAAATTGGACTTGGATAGCACGATTAACGAAGCTTCAAGGAATGATTCTTGTTCTGTTAGCTTCAGTGAGGTTCAATGAAGAAGAATGAATGGTTAATTTCAAACTGGAATGGCTTTGAGAGTGAAAACGAAGTTGCAGAAAATCGAATTTGAGAGAGAGTTTGACATGGGTTTTTTGGCTATCAAATCTTGAGGGAATGAGTGGAATGTGTCCCTTATTGATAGGAGAAGTGAATGAAATCAAAATGAGGGGTGAATGATGACATTTGAGTAGAAATCATGCACACCCGTGTTCATGAAGAAAGTGTGACCTTATTGATAACACGAATTTATATAACATATTTGACTTAATTTTCATGGATAATGTTACTATCTTTATTTAATTATTCTGTTTTATTTCTGTATTACGTTGGTATTTTTAATGTTTCAGGTATTTGTATTAGATAAAGATCAATTGAGCAAAGAAATAAAATTGAGGAAAAATCGGATTAAAAAGCCAAAGAAATGAAGCAAGGGGTGATATAGCAAAAAGGAGGAGTTAAGAAGAAGGAAATAATTATACAAAGCCAAGCAAAATCCCAGCACGCGTGGCCCAGCAAGCAAAGCCCAGGACGCACGCCCCACTTGCCATGTCATGTGAGACGCACGTCTCACTCTCCCCACTTAGCAAGGAGGTGCCCGCCTCCCGTTCAAGCGCCCACCATCTCCATTCTTGGAGACCCACGTCTCATGATCCTTTCATTGATGTGAGACCCGCGTCTCACACTTCCTCTCTTCAAGATGAGACGTCCGTCTCCCATTTAGTCTGGCAGTTATATTTTCTCCACGATCACACGTTCATGCAAGAAGAATGGAACGGAAAGTTACGAAAGAAACTATAAATACAAGTTCAAGTTTCAGAGCAAGGGTCGGCATTTTTACCGAACAATCGATTTCTAGTTTTTCTTTATTCGCATTTCTATTTTCTTTTAAGTTTTGCAATTTTATTTTATTTTCTATTTCCGTTTCTTAGTTTTAGATTTTCTTTTGGTTCTAAGCCTCTTATAATTTTCTCACAACAATTTCTACACCGAAAATTGTTGTGTACTTTTCACTGATCTAACCTTACGTTAGATCTAGTGCTTTTTATTCCTTGTTTATTCTCTTCTTTCGAATTCAAGAGTCTCCGAGCAGATCCAACCGACTTGTGGTGGAATGTTCGTTTGTTTTGAAGAACAAGATTTATTGCAGTATTCTTATTTTCAGATCTAGTGCTTTTTATTCCTTGTTTATTTTCTTCTTTCAAATTCAAGAGTCTCCGAGCAGATCCAGCCGACTTGTGGTGGAGTGTTCGTTTGTTTTGAAGAACAAGATTTATTGCAGTATTCTTATTTTCAGGTTTTTAATCTAATTGTCTTAATTTATTCAAAGTATTGTTGCCTGATATTTATTTGTTTGATTAGGGAGATGTTTAAATGTATTGAATATTATTATTTATGCATGTCCGAATTAATTAATATGTCTGGCTAAATCTTTCTGATATTGGTATTTAAATTAATCGAACTGAAGGAATCCAAAATAAACTGGCATAATATTACGTTGTTAAAAATATTCTTTCTGACTTTGGTATCCAAATTTATTCATTAAAAGGTTTAGAAACCAACAGAGCGAAAGTTTGAGGTTAAATAAACTGGACTAAGGTTAGAAACCAATAGAGCGAGAGTTTGAGGTTTAAACTGGATAGTGGATACTTGTTGGCTGAAGATTTTGATGATGTGGTTCGAAATGAAATAATTGGCGTTTTGTTGGAATAAAGCAAGTTTTATGGTTTAGAATGGAAGAGATTGTTCTTCGAATGGAAATGTTAAAGCTCAAAGTTTCGAATGGTAGTTGTGAAGGAACATTTAAAGAAGCTTCGAAATGGTGATGAGACTATACCTGTGAAGGTTGTTTTTGGAAAGTAACTTGTGAAACGAATTCGAAGCGAAGGATACCAAGGCGTTTGAAATTCAAATATGAGCGGGGTATTGGAAATTCAAATACATCAGCGTTGTAGCGTTCGAAGACGCGTGGAGGCTAGAGAGAAGCAATGCTCTGCATGCTTCGAACGTGGCAGAATCTTATAGCAAGGCCGTTATGGTCGAAATAGTATAAATAGAAGTCTTAGTGTTAGGATTTCGTGTGTCATATCTATTGTACAAATTCAGGTAAACATTCAAAATACCGCATGGATAGGGAAACGAATGCTCGAAAGATGTACGTATGATAACACCAACATTTACAATAAAAACTCTTTATATTTTCCAGTTTGTCTTTCATTT
Source organism: Vicia sativa (assembly GCA_021764765.1). Classification (NCBI taxonomy): domain Eukaryota; kingdom Viridiplantae; phylum Streptophyta; class Magnoliopsida; order Fabales; family Fabaceae; genus Vicia; species Vicia sativa. Next base: position 261,136,630 of record CM038794.1, on the reverse strand, counting down.
CTTATTTACATTTGTGCTTCAAACACTTTTACATTCATCCCTTTACATTCAGAGTCATTTATTTCTTTCTGCATTTAAACGTTTCTTCTCATGTTCGAATCTTTAAACATTCACCGGTTTTTACATTTATTTACTTAATCATGCCATTTACCCGAATCTAAAGTCTTTCTACTTTTCTGATGAGCATTCCTTATATCATATAGAAATTATCATTCAAATCATTTAGTGTAGTAATCGAAGTGGATTGAATGCCTTTAAAACACTTTAATGAAAAGTCCTAAATATGAATACCAGTTTTACAATTAGATTTATCCAAACGACCATGCCCCATAGGACCAATCTAGTCGATCCTGCAAGTTACCAGTGAGAGATTGAATAACAGTAATTAAGTTTATTCGATAGTTTGGAAGACTAGCGGTTGTTTACCAGAAATCACTGTAAACAATACTAGGTATTGATTTTAAAGACTGCGAAAGCGTTTTAAAACTGATTAAACCTTATTTATTTTCAAAACGTATTTTTGAGTTCGGCGGGATAGCGAGAGCATACGTTAGGACTTAAACATATAGTCTGATTCAATAGAGCGAGAGTTTGAGATAGGATTTTTAGATAAGTATTGTTTGCTGAAAAGGAATTTTTATCAACTTGAGAAACAAGCCAGTGGAAATTCGGATCCCCTAAGTTAGACGAATTACATACCGATATCCGTTTAATTTATATTTTTCTTTAATCATCATCCAAAAGAATTATTGGCCTTAGCTATATACAGTAACTTTGGATAACAGTAGATCGATTTATAGTCCCTGTGGATTCGATATCTTTTAAAACTACGCGATAGGATTGTGCACTTGCAGTCTCCCGATTAATAGACGATAAAGTCGCGATCACTTATGTGCATCAAAACTCAATTATTCCTTGCGTTTTGATGTGCTAATTAATTCTGGGAAGTTCCCAATCACAATTAGTCACGAAATCGAAGTTTAACTTGGCTTTAAAACAAGTTACACAGGAAAATGCACAAACTGATGGCGAGTGTAAAACAGATTTTGGCTCAAACTTTGCACTGAGGCCGAATCAAATTTCCTCGTGCGTTTTCTGATTTTCTTTGAGCCAAATGAAGTATTCAAAGAGTAGAACACAATGCAAAAAGAATCAAATTTAATGGTTGCTTGAATTGAGAGATGTAGCATTTAGGATTCTTGAAAAAACACTAGTTTTTCTGGCCACGCCTTAGTCACGCATGTCACTTTCTAAAAATGACCTATAATGTTTTCTCTTCAAACTTGCTCTTCCACTCAAAATTTGTTCTTGACTTTCAAATATGACATGAAGTAGACCTTTCAAGGAACATTTGGCAAAAAGAATCACTTAAAAATTCCAAAAATTGAGAAAGTTATGGTCTTGTGAAGTTGATGAAATTTCATGAAATGACCTATAATCTTTTGATTTCTTCAAGTAATTTCCAAACACTTTCAATCTTTAAAATTTGTATGGAGATGAAGTTCATGTCTTCAAGATTGTTTTTCAAAAAGAATGACCTCAAGGTGATAAGTAATGATCAAGATATAATATTTTGAAGTTGATTGACCAACAATTGAGAAATTCATCAACGACTTGTAATCTTTTGACTTCAAAGGCAAATTTCTAAGCATTTTCTCTTCTCACCAATTGAACTAAGTTGTATTAGACATCCTTAGGTTCACTGTGAAAGAAAAATTAGCTTAAGGAGACAAGGGATGACCAAGTTATGATCCTTTGAAGTCATACAAGATAGATGAAGCATCAACCTAGGGAGTGGACAATCATAAATCTCTAAAACAATATTTTCATCAATCAAACTCCTTGGGTCCAAGCATATTCATATTAGACGTCCTCTTAAGAATCAAATGACTTTGAAAACATCCACAAACTTCATACAAACACCAAGATATGATCCTCAGAAGTCCAAAACCCTAATTTCAGGATAGATGGCCATAGAATGGAGAATTCTTTGAATTTGATGATCTTTTTCAAACATGAAGCATACACTCAAGATAAGAGGCCATGGTTGATGACAAGAAAAGTCTTCAATGAGAAAAAATACTTTCAAAATATTGAAAATTGAGGAGAGAAAGAATGGAAATAAACACATGAACCTATTGACTCCTTGAATAAGAAACTTGTGCACCATTCACCAACAATATTTAGCAAGCAAAGTGTATACATATCATTGTTAGCCAAGTATCAATCATCACACACAAGAAATAAACACATACACAAGATACTTGGTGATCTCCTAAGGGCAAAGCCAAATATGAGAGAGTAAGGTAGATTCAAATTGTAATCTTTGTGTCATGCAATAGTATGAAGTATGAGTGAACCTTAGGGGCAAAAATTGAGGTACAACACATGAGTATGAAAATTATGATATCATGTAAGAAAATATGTGTCCTGCATACCTACAAAGATAGTTTTGAGCTAAACTATATAAATTAAGTATTACTAATAAAGATCAAATCGATGTAAAGTAATTTGAAAATGATTCTTAAAGTCCACATTGGATGAAAATTTATGAACAACATATAAGTGAGGATTTTGAGTAAAAATATGAAGTCAAACTTACTTGTGCGATTGTACAAAGTTTAATATGTTGATCTTTCGGAGTCTCCTTACGATCCAACATAAATGCAATTAATCAATGTTTGAATTTCAAAAAAAAAATATATACTAATATTTAGTGTTCAACACATTTCGAATAAGATTAAGATAATGCATAAATATCTATCAGAAACAAAACAAAAAATCTACATCAATCACACAATCACACACACATGTGTTGACTCATCAATAGTTTCATGGGCTTGATTGTGATGATACAGGAAGTGAGCTGTATGAGAATGGTGATGAGGCCACACACAATATCTAAATTTTCGAGTAAACAATAAATGAGTTAGAAATTAATTAGACAACAAAATATGAGGCTAGAAATAAATTAGAGATTTTTTATCTATAAATAATCTTTATCAGAAGCAAATGATGAATTCATTAGGCATGTGAGAAAATAATAATGTTTGAGTGTCTTATAGGAAGCAATAGGGTTTCCTTCCTTTTCTCCACTCAGTGTCAAGACACTGTAATATGTGACTTTTCCCTATAGTGCCATAAAAACAGCAAAAGCTAGATGCCATTTTAGGTGCAAAAATGGCTTCATCTGGAATGTGGGCGGTGGAATCCTAATTAGTACTTTATTATTACTATTACTATTACTTTATTGCTATAATCATTTCAATATATTTTTGTTCGTCAGAATATATAGTTTAGTCTTTGATTTTAATCATTATTATAAAAAAATATTTAGTTTTTCTGACTTAGCAAAAATGCAAATTTACATAAGTCATTCCAACAGTTGAGCACTGCATTATAAGACAAAGTTTCATATTCAAAACCCTCATTATAGTATTAGAGACAAAAATATACACTAAAATATGTGTATCTAATTCTTTCAGAAAATTAGAGACATTAAAATTGGTCAATTATTTAACTTTTTACTATTTCCTAATTTTTGTCAACCACTTATTTTAGTTTAGTTTAGTTTATTAATGATTATGTTGGATGTTAAAATAAATAATTATTTAAATTGTTTTTTTTAAGAATAATTTACTTCTTCATCGATTTGAATGGTTGTATTCTTTTATTGAGGTGTGTGAAAACTAAGCAACCTATATATAATAAATTTGGGATACTTTCTATGATGGTTATCTATTATAAACGTGATCAAATGTTATTTATATTCAAAATAAATTGATGTTGCTGGGTTTCAAACTCAGTACCAAAATATATATCAAAATGGCTGATAAGTATAACTGTTGTGATAGGTAGCGCGTGTCAAGCCTTATTATCACGGTCTTGCGACCGTGGTGCAAAGATCTAGATATACAATACTTCTTACCTCACAGTAGTGGATAAGACATAAGACATTGTGGTATCCATTTTTCAACCGTTGTAGTATGACTTTTCTATAGTAGCTATTGCAGGAACAATACAGAATTAAAAAGACTTGCTAATGATAAAGATGATGAAAAGAAAAAGAATGAAACTATCACATCAAAGCCACAAGAATTATGTCATAGAGTCAGAAGATAAAGAGTGTCAAAGTAATGAAATCATGTTTCATAAATTCAAAGAATTTCTATAGCATGAAAAAAAAACTTCAAGGCTCCAAAAGCAAAGTGAAAAAATTCATCTTCCATTAACGCAGAGAGAAAGGGTTCATATGACCAAACTGCCCTCGAAACTAGAGAAGAAACTCAAATCAAAGAAAGTTTAATAAATCCTAAAGAGAAGAAAACAGAGCATATATATCCTGGGATAACGATGATGTGGAATCTTCAGATAATAAATAAGCAAACATCTATCCCATGAAAAATTATCAAGAAGATGTGGTAACTGCTCACTTTTCTTATCAAGATTTATTTTGAATTTCTAAGAAGCTAAAAAACGAAATGAGTAAATAAGAACAAATTATCTCTATTTTCAAAGACATTATCTCTTCCCTTGAATTGAAAAATAAAAACATGTTGGAAGAAATAGAAACTCTTAGAGAGAGACAATATAATCTAATTCAAAACTCTTCCTCATCTCATAAAGTTCTAGACAAATCTATTAAGTGTGATCAATGTGACATTTTGAAAAATAAAATGGATGATCTTAAAAATTACTTGATAAATTCACTAAAGGGAGAGACAACTTGAATTTTTTGTTAGGTAACCAAAGAGAGTCATACAATAAGGTTGAGCTTGGTTATGAACCTAAGAGCAATAGTAAAAAAATTAGTATTATTTGCAATTCTCACAGAAATACAAATGCAAAACCCTAAAATACAATTTTTGCAATAAAGACAACCACATTGCTATGTTTTGTTTTATCAAAAGAGCCATGAGAGAAAAGAAGGGCATCCTCTTTTATATTTTTATAAACAACATTGTGAAATTAAAAAGAGAAATATGTATGCTCATAATATGTATTCTAGTTAGGAGCGATTCTATAGCCCAACGAACCTGGGTTTAACCCCTAATTTCTTTGTATTCACTCCAATTTTATAGCTGACTTTTAGATAAAATCATGGACAAAATTAGGAAAATCAGGGGCAAAATTAATAAAAACAAGATGAGAAATCTAAAACAGATGCGGTTAGAATTTTTGCCCAAAATACCAAAAATTTCTGGCTTCGTCACTGATTCTAGTAACATCAAAAAACTCCAAAATATTTGATTTCCAAAGGTAGAAATTCAAAGTGTGATGTATATGACAATACCTACAGTTTCTCTTCGAGCTACACAACCAAAGAAAGAAATAAATATCTTTAATTTTTGGTAAATTCCCTAATCTTACCCTTTAGTTGTTATAATCAATTAAAACTTTATTGCATAAGTTACTTAATATTAATTAATTTGTGTAACAAAGGTAATAGAGTATGTTTAATTCATTTACATGCATGGTATATAAAAATCTAAAACCTTGTAAAACTTTTTTCGAAAAGATCATGAATACAGAAGAATTTATACATATTACCTTAGGTGAAGTAATCTCTATAATAGGTAGAAGTAGAGGTTGATAATTTTACAAGTATCCCTTAAATAACATCCATGAAAGATGAAAATAAAGGGAAATAAAAATATAAAATACAAGAGGAAGTCCAAAGTCCAAATGAAGATATTCAAGTTAAGTAGTAAACTTAAGAAAAACATGTTTATCTTAGGAATGGAAAATCATTAAGGCAAATCTCATTCATAATGTTAATGAGGATATTTCTAAAGAAGATATATCTCAACACTCCTTTAGCAAGGCTGAAATTGAAAGATGAGATAGTCTTTTGCACTATCTTGGATGTACAAGAAGAAGTGGTTACCTGAAGGCGATTGTCAATCCCAGTGGATTTGATCAATACATTGATAGTGTTGTTCAACATATGTGATCAAGGTGTTGACATTGATCATGGAACCTCTTAGAAGAGAAGGAAAACCAGTGGTGGTTTGTCATTCATTCAAAAAGGGGAGTTTTCAAAATATATTGATATTTTAAGATAATACACTTAATAGAGATTGAAAAATTGGAAATCTATGATTGAATCTCTAGTAAGTGATTTATTAATTTCATAGTCAATTTTTTTTCTTACTAACCTTAAAGTAGGTTTTTAAGAGTTTGTGGAGTAAAGTGGTGTCAACCACATTGAGCCCAAAACTAGTCTAAGGCCCAAGGAGATTAAAAATAGGTTGTCTCAAAGACTCATAAGGGGAAATAATTATCTCTTGGAGAAATTTAAGAAAGAAAGAAGTAGACTCCAAAATTTCCTCTTGTTTTAGAAGGCCTAAAAGACTTTATGAGTTTTGTTCAAGAAAGAATCAAGGAGAAGAAGTTCTCCAAAGCTTACCTACTGGTCGATTTCAAAGGAGAATGCTACCATCGATGGTAAGAAGCATAACATCATGCTCTCTCTAGAATATCATTGCTTATCTTTTTATTAGGTAACTCCCTCCTTTGACCCTACCAAACATGTGATATATGTATGTTATGAATCTAGTTGTGAATTACGAAAAAATACAATATCAATTTGCGGGGAAAATAATAGTAGCAACCAAAATAAATGGTCTATAACAATAATTATTCGTACAAAAATAATATAACAGAATAAGGCGAGAAAAAGACGGATGTTTGTTTATCCAGTTCGATTAAACAATCTACTCTGGGGGAGAGAACAACTCCCTAATTCACTATACTCAGAGATTACATATGAGTTGCAAGAAAGTAGTATTCGCCTTGAAGTTCCCAAGAACAACCCTGAAGGTGCCCAAGAATTATCTTATTTTCTACCCAAGTGTTCTCCAACCTCTTCAACCTTCAATATTTGAATAATTTAAACCCAATGTGTAAACAAGTGCTTCTCAATTCCCAGTAACCTTAGATAAATGCAAAGGTTTCCAAAACACTTGCCTTTCTAAGGTTTCCCTTGAGAATAGTCAAAACTCTACGTTATGCCTCTCCCTTGTTGGTGTAAGCTCTAAGATTGTCACATCTACAAACATATAAGAGATACATATTTATAATAGAAAATACCCAACAAACAAAACCCAAAAACATAACCCAATCACACATGGATCCATGGACCTAACTGAAAGAGTCTGAAACACGCAACACGAGAAATTGTCAAAAAAGCCCAAAATCACTATTCACCATACATAAGATACTATTCAACGTACAAACATCACTATTCAAATGTACGGACAATGTAACACACCAATTCTACCCAAGTAATTATATAAGAATCAGAGTTACTAAATTCAACATCAAACAATGGGATGTCACACATTCAACGTAAAACAACACAATTAATCATATATATTTTAGATACATAGCACATAATTTCGATAAATCAATAACAACTAGATTGGTCTTTCAAAAATAATTAACTTTTACTTCTAAGCACCAGATTCATAAAATTTCAACCAAAATATCCTGGCATCATGACCAAATCAAAATAACTTCAAGATAGCAAGATTTAACTTCAAACAATCACAACATCTTTCTCCAACAATAAAAATAACCTAAAATATTAGTCTTCAACAAAACAACTTAAAACATCCATCAACAAAATAAAATCAACAAATAAGCAAACATGCATTATCCCCATGAGTGCTACGTATCAGAGCGACAAACACCGACTCGAACTATTGAAGGTAGACAACCTTCACACTAGATTACCTGCACGTTACCCACGTAGAGGCAACATCACAATAGAAGGGGTGAGATATCTAACAATCTAATAAATCGTATGATAAATAATATATATCCAAATCAGATAATGTAAATCACCGCTTCACAAATTATCCACACAACAACCAATTCCACCATTTATCCAATATTCACAACGACTCAAAATGCAACATGAGATGCAAAAACTTAATCAAATGCACATGCATGTGGTGCCAATGGAGCAGAACTCCCATCGTAAAATCTGTCAATATTCGAGGCATCAACAAGGCATAAACCTTCATCCTCATCATGTTTCCAATCCAGGCCATCGTAAATAGAGAAAATCTCTCATCGTAATATTTTTGCCAATCCAGGCCATCGTAATTATGCAATGTGTGCAACAACATGATGTAACTCAACAACAACAACGAAATCATCAACTCAACATAAAGTTCATCATAAATTCAACACTGGCTATAAGCCTTCATCGTAATAATAAGTCATCAATATCATTCAATGTTGGCACGAGGTCTAAAACATTATTCAGACACCAACACAAGATAACACAACTGATTTCATCACAACCTGCAACTTCGCAATTTACGATAATTATATAACACCGGTACAACCAATTGCAACATTTTGCGTTACCACACATACAACATATAAATAAATCGCAATTCTCCCCCTAAATTATTAACCCATTATTATCAAAATAAGTTTCATATTATAGAAAATATTTTTAGATTTCCAACGGTCCAAACGGCGCATCAAACGGATACCCGAGTCAAAAGTTATGAATTTTAAAGTTTTGAAAAATCCGTTAGTTTCAGTGAAGTAACTAGTTAATTCACCAGGTAACCGGTTACTTCACCCTCAAGAGGCCAATTTACACATATTTTCATTGAGGTAACGGGTTACTTCACCAGGTAACCGATTACTTTAGTGAAAACAGTGAAAAATCAATATTTTTCCTACTACAAAATTTCACTTCTTTCACCCATAAACCACTTTTGAAAAACACTTAAAATACAAATTTCTCAATTTTCAATCAACATCATGCATAAAAATTCTAAACAAATTATCAAATGAATTTCATCAATTCAATCAAATACAACCATCAATTTCAGAAAATAATCTACACCCAAAATCTATCATTCAATATCATCATTTACCCACAGTTATACCAACTATTAGAGATTCAGAACCCCAATTTCATCACACAGGATCATATATCATTCGTAATAAATTGTAATTTTTCCTTAGCAATGTCAATTAAACAAGCAATTCAAGAAAAATTTCAACACAGTGACATCAAACAATTTCTCACCAAACAGAACAACCGCAAATACATAGTAAAATCCTCATTATCCTAATTTCCACATACTACTCATCATACAACTCATTAGAAAGTCATAATCCCACCCTTATCTTAGGTTGAAGGTCACTCTATGAAGTTCCGGCCCAATTTTCTCTTCGGTTTTTGGTCTGCGATTCTCACACAATGACAGTTTCTCCAAAACCCTTGTTCCTCTTTTCCCAATCTTTATCTTCTCTCACGTACTGTTTTTTTTTCTTCTTTTCCTTGTTTTCTAACAACTTCTCCCACTAACCTAATTTCTTATTTATATATAATACTTACTAATAATTCTATTTCTCTTGGGCTTAATTTGTACACCCAGACTTTACTTCATACTACCACTATAACAAACCCAACAATAAATATTCTAATATTATCATTTTTATTATTAATAACTACCTTATACTATTATTAATATTAATTCTACCATCTATTCAACAATTAAACAATTAAACAACTAAATCAACTAACAACTCGACAACTTAAATCGAAAATATTTCAAAAATATTTAATTAACTAATTAATTAAATAACCGGGTGTTACAACTCTCCCCCACTTAGAATATTTTCGTCCTCGAAAATCCACTCGATACTACTACTCTTAACGCGAATTTCGCATCCAACTCTCTGATCTTGAATTCACGTTTGGCAACACTTCAACCACTACTTTTCCAACATCACAATAACTCAATACTATTTAAATCAAATATCCACATGCTAATCAATCAACACCCTCGCGACATAATCATTAATCACTGATTAACCACTTCAACATTACTCTGTTATATCGACATTCAAAATAGTAACAACCATAACATACTTATTCTTGGATATATAACGTCACATTATCACCTTAACAACATCTTCCACACAACCAGCAGCAATAACGCAACAAGTAGCAATAGTATCAATAATAGTAATTAAAGGAGTAATAGTAATGAAACATGTACCTCTTATAAGCATGTCCTCATTGGATGTCTGAGTCCCCAACCAACACGAACACTTTCCCACCGATTTGCGCCTTCTTCGATTTCTGACACAAACTACTAATATGTCTCTCTTCACCACAGTTAAAACAAATCACCTCCTTGTGCTTTGCACTCTAACTGTGCATGCCCAATCTTACCACAACAAAAACACCTCTTCACTTCAGTAGTGCACACATTACTCTTATGACCAGGTTTCCTACATTTTAAATAAGTCACACTAGCAGGCGCATCTCTCCAACTAGTTCTATGACCCTCGACAACTTTCTATTTATCTCTACCATTTGGAGCATCATATGGCTTACCACGATTCTGATATTGCTTGCTCCCCTTGTCACTAACTATCTTGTAGTGAGCATTGTTATCCTCCTTATAAATCCTGCAGCTATCATCCTAATTAGAGAAAATATGAATCTTCTGATATTCAAATGCCTTCTTGATCTCCGAGCGCAATCTGTTCTCAAACTTGATGCACTTCGAAAACTCAGCAGTCGCTTCGCTATAGTGCGGGTAAAACTTAACCAACTCTACAAACTCCGCAGTGTATTTCGTAACCGACATCGATCCTTGCTTCAGCTCCAGGAACTCAATTTCCTTCCTACCCATAAAATCTTCAGGATAATACTTCCTCAGAAACTCCCTACGGAACACAGTCCAAGTGATATCCTCACCTACAGCTAGGGGTGGCAAAGCGGGCAGCCCGCCCCATTTAGGCCCACCCCATTTAAACCCGTCCTAAAGTGGGGCGGGGTGGGGCTAGCCAACATAGGTGCCCGAGCTCAAAAGTCAAGCTTGCCCCATTTACTAACGAGTTGGCGGGCCGGCCAGCCAAATTTATATTTTTTTATTTTAATATTTAATTTACAAGTTTTTTAATTATTACGAAAGAATCGACAAAATATTTTTTTTCAACACATAATAGAACTTCAACACAACCAATTAATTCAAAAAATAAAATAAATAAAGACCAATTACAACAAAAAAATAACGAGATAAACTCAATCACAATAAATAAAAAATATCAAAATAAAAACTAAAAGATACAAATCATCTTAATCGTATTTAAAAACTAACTACTAAAGAACCATATTAAGATTTTACACAAGACAAACAATAATAACAATTGCACTACATAAAACATCGCATGACTTAAAATAGTAGTGCATAAAATATCAACACTTGATTTTCTCAATGTTTACATCATGTAGACTCTTATATTGGCTGATTCCTTATAAGTTAAATCCTAAATTTGTCAAATATATACACTAATCAAATTCTTCTTTTCTTAACATTTACATCTATTTATAAAGAAAATGTGTGATGTAATGTATTGAAAACTTAATAATTCTGTATGTCATACAATTGTTATTTTATTTCAAAATTTTCTAATCAACACATGTATTAGAAAGTTATAAAAGGAACGTTGAGTTTATATTCAATTTGTTTGTATAATAATTTAAAATACAATGTAATCAACATAATCCGAAGAGAAAAGCGTTATTTTTATAGTTAAAGTTGTTTTAATTCAAAGTAAAAAAAATAAAAAGTTTAAACAAAAAGCCCGCGGGCAAAACCCACCCCACCCCGCCTCGGCCCTCTTTTTTAAGCGGGTTAACGAGCTGGGCCAACTTAAGGTACCGAGTCAAAAACCTCATCCCAACCCTCTAAAATTTGAGGGTCAAACTAGCTGACCCAGCGTGCCCATCCCATTTTGTCACCCCTACCTGCAGCATCCAACGTATGATGAGTCGCTAGGCACAAGTCATCAACTTCAACCATTAGCATATGAGTCCCTTAACGAACCTTCTGCGCTAGAGTGCAGTCCATCACACGGAAGATCCTCTCAATCTCCATCATCCAACTCAACGCTCCCTCCATCAGGATCATACTTACCCTTGACGGTAGGCACATTCTCCCTCTAAAAAGTCGTCAAACTACGAGATCCAGCAGCCCCGTTAGCGTTCGGCTAATTCAACAAAGCATCGGCCATTGCTTCCAAAGCAGCAGAAAAATTGCAGCATCATTCCTTCCAGCCATTTCAACTTATTACTACAACATAAACAATGGTTATAACTAATTAACAATACTCGATTGTTAAACATCACTATGACATAACAACTTTGGTCGGACGGACTGACCTGCTCTGATACCACTAATGTAACACCCTATTTATACCCAAGTAATTATATAAGAATCAAAGTTAAGAAATTCAACATCAAACAATGGGATGTCACACATTCAACGTAAAACAACACAATCAATCACTTGTAGTTCAGAGACATTGCACATAATTTCGATCAATCAATACCAACCTGTTTGGTCTTTCAAAAATAATTAAGTTTTACTTCTATGCAGCAGATTCCTAATATTCAACCAAAATATCCTAGCATCATGGCCAATTCAAAATAAATTCATTATTGAAAATTTAACTTCAAACAATCATATCATCATTCTCCAACAATAAAAACAACTTAAAATCTGAGTCTTCAACAAAAGAACTTAAAACATCAATCAACGTAATAAAATCAACAAATAATCAAAGATGCAATATCCCCCCGACTGCTACGTATCAGAGTGACAAACACCGTCTCGAACTATTGAAGGTAGACAGCCTTCACTCTGGATTACCTGCATGTTACCCGCATAGAGGCAACATCACAATAGAAGGGGGTCAAATATCTAACAATCTAATAAATCATATGATAAATAATATATATTTGAATAAGATAATGTAAAACCCCGCTTCAAAAATTATTCACACAACAAATAATTCCACCATTTATTCAATATTCACAATGAATCAAAATGCAACATGAGATGCAATAACTTATTCAAATGCACATGCATGTGGTACTAATGGAGCAGAACTTCCATCGTAAAATCTGCCAGTATCCAAGGCATCAACAAGCCATAAACATTTATCATCATCTTGTTGCAAATCTAGGTCATCATAAATAGAGCAAATCTCTCATTGTAATATTTTTGCCAATCCAGGCCAACGTAATTATGCAATGTATGCAACAACATGATGCAACTCAACAACAACAACGAAATCATCAACTCAACATCAACTTCATCATTAATTCAACACTGGCTATAAGCCTTCATCGTAATAATAATTCATCAACATCATTCAACGTTGGCACGAGGCCTACAACATTATTCATCACATCAACACAAGATATCACAACCAATTTCATCACATCCAGCAACTTCGCAATTTACCGCAAGTATATAACACCGGTACATCCAATTGCAACATTATTCATTACCACACATACAACATATAAATCATAATTCTTCCCATTGAATATTAACCCACTTGCTCCTCTTCTCACTAACTATCTTGTAGTGAGAATTGTTATCCTCCTCATAAATCCTGCAGCTATCAACCAAATCAGAGAAAATACAAATCATCTGATATCCAACTTCCTTCTTGATCTCCGAGCATAGCCCGTTCTCAAACTCGATGAACTTCTAAAACTCAGTATTCGTTTCGCTATAGTGTGGGTAAAACTTAGCCAACTCCACAAACTTTGCACCGTATTCCATAATTGACATAGATCCTTGCTTCAGCTCCAGGAATGCAATTTCCTTCTTACACAAACATGTTCAGGATAATACTTCCTCAAAAACTCTCTATATAACACATAGTTTCAATAAATCGATAATAACTTGTTCATGGGGGTGAAACTATTCACTGATTGAAAATATTTTTTCTCTTAGAAGAATAATGAGGAACTAATTTTGAAGAACCGATCTACTGTATTTGAATTCTACTTTGATGTTTTTTTATAAAATTCCATATCAATTTGTTCTTGTTTAATTCTTTCTATAATTTCAATTATTTGCTTAATTTTATTGTGACTATATGAAAGAATTCATAATTCGATAGTTGATTGATCCTGAATCAATTTCATGTTAAGGTAGCTTTGACATTATCATGATCGATCAAGTTGCGTTTTCTTAATTCATAATAGTTTATTATCTGTTTGCTTAATCCGAAATTCAATAATATTCACCGTATAATTTCTATTGCGCTTGTCAATGGTCTTTGTAATCGAATGGGAAGAGACCCGATTAATAGGGAATTGGAATTTTATAAGAACCGATGATAGCTTAGGAGTCGATACAGTGGATCGATTCGTTTGTTATAATAATTTATTTGCATAATCACTTTTTTTGCACTTTTTGGTTAAATCAAACCTCAACCCAGAACCCCCATTAATCATTATTGTAGTTAGTTAATAAAATCAAGAATCCTTGTGAGACGATTCGAGTTACACTATCGTTGTATTACGTTTTTACAAACACTCATAATGGTCCGCGCGGGACAGTGGAACAACACATCCCAAGGGATATCCTCACCTGCAGCATCCAACGTTTGACGAGTCTCTAGCTACCAGTCATCAGCTTCGACCGCTAGCATATGAGTCTTTTAATGAACCTTATGCGCTAGAGTGCAGACCATCACACGTAAGATCCTTTCAATCTCAATCAGCCAACTCAATGCTCAATCATGATCATAGTTGCCCTTGAAGGTAGGAAGATTCTATCTCTGAAAAGTCGCCAAACTACGAAATCCAGCATCTTCGTTAGCGTTCGGCTAATTCAACAAAGCATCAGTCATTGCTTCCAAAGCAGCAATTGCAACATCATTTCTTCCACCCATCTAAACTTATTACTACAACATAAAAAATGGTTAGAACAAATTAACAATAATTGATTGTTAAACATTACTATGAATCAACAAATTTGGTCAGACGGATCGACCTGCTCTGATACCACTAATGTAACACCCGATTACTCCCCAAGTAATTATATACGAATCAAAGTTAAGAAATTCAATATCATACAATGGGATGTCACACATTCAACGTAAAACAACACAATCAATCACTTGTAGTTCAGATACATAGCACATAATTTTGATAAATCAATAACAGCCTGTTTGGTCTTTCAAAAATAATTAACTTTTACTTCTTTTCAGCGGATTCATAAAATTTCAACCAAAATATCCTGGCATCATGGCCAATTCAAAATAACTTCATTATTGCAAAATTTAACTTCAAACAATCATATCATCATTCTCCAACAATAAAAAACAACTTAAAATCTGAGTCTTCAACAAAAGAACTTAAAACATCCATCAACGTAATAAAATCAAAAAATAATCAAAGATGCATTAACCCCCCGACTAATACGTATCAGAGCGACAAACACCGTCTCGAACTATTGAAGGTAGACAACCTTCACACTGGATTACCTGCACGTTACCCACGTAGAGGCAACATCACAATAGAAGGGGGTGAAATATCTAACAATCTAATAAATCATATGATAAATAATATATATTTGAATACGATAATTTAAATCATCGCTTCAAAAATTATTCACACAATAAATAATTCCACCATTTATTCAATATTCACAACGACTCAAAATGCAACATGAGATGCAACAACTTATTCAAATGCACATGCATGTGGTACCAACGTAGCAGAACTCACATCGTAAAATCTGCCAGTATACAAGGCATCAACGAGCCATAAACCTTTATCATCATCGTGTTGTCAATCCAGGCCATTGTAAACAGAGCAAAGCTTTCATTGTAATATTTTTTCCAATTCAGACCAACGTAATTATGCAATGTATGCAACAACATGAAGCAAATCAACAACAACAACGAAATCATCAACTCAACATCAACTTCATCATTAATTCAACACTGGCCATAAGCCTTCATCGTAATAATAATTCATCAACATAATTCAACGTTGGCACGAGGCCTACAACATTATTCATCACATCAACACAAGATAACACAACCAATTTCATCACATCCTGCAACTTCGCAATTTACCGCAAGTATATAACACTGGTACATCCAATTGCAACATTATGCATTACCATACATACAACATAAAAATCACAATTCTTCCCATTGAATATTAACCCACTTGCTCCTCTTCTCACTAAATATCTTGGAGTGAGAATTGTTATCCTCCTCATAAATCCTGCAGCTATCAACCAAATAAGAGAAAATATGAATCATCTGATATCCAACTTCCTTCTTGATCTTCGAGCGCAGCCCGATCTCAAACTTTATGAACTTCTAAAACTCAGCAGTCGTCTCGCTATAGTGTGGGTAAAACTTAGCCAACTCCACAAACTTCGCAGCGTATTCCATAATTGACATTGATCTTTGCTTCAGCTCCAGGAATGCAATTTCCTTCTTACACGAACATCTTCAGGATAATACTTCCTCAGAAACTCCCTACATAACACATAGTTTCGATAAATCGATAACAACTTGTTCATGGGGGTGACACTATTCACTGATTGAAAATATTTTTGCTCTCAGACGAATCATGAGGAACTAATTCCGAAGAACCGATCTACTACATTCGAATTCTACTTTGAGGTTTTTTATAAAATTCCATATCAATTTGTTCTTGTTGAATTCTTTCTATATTTTCAATTATTTGCTTAATTTTGTTGTGACTATATGAAAGAATTCTTGAATTCGATAAATGATTGATCCTGAATCAATTTCATGTTAAGGTAGCTTTTACATTATCATGATCGATCAAGTCGTGTTTTCTTTATTCGCAATAGTTTATTATCCATTTGCTTAATCCAGAATTCAAGAACATTCACCGTATAATTTCTATTGCGCTTGTCAATGGTCTTTGTAATCGAATGGGAAGAGACCCGATAAATAGGGAATTGGAATTTTGTAACAATCGATGATAGGTTAGGAGTCGATACAGTGGATCAATTTGTTTGTTATAATAACGTATTTGCATAATCACTTTTTTTGCACTATTTGATTAAATCGAACCTCAATCCAGAACCCCCATTTATCGTTATTGTAGTTAGTTAATAGAATCACGAATCCTTGTGAGACGATTCGAGTTACACTATCGTTGTATTATGTTTTTACAAACACTCGTTTTGATCCGCACGCGATAGTGGATTAACACATCCCAAGCGATATCCTCACCTGCAGCATCCAACGTTTGACGAGTCTCTAGCTACCAGTCATCAGCTTCGACCACTAGCATATGAGTCCCTTAATGAACCTTATGTGCTAGAGTGCAGACCATCACACAGAAGATCCTCTCAATCTCCATCAGACAACTCAAAGCTCCATCAGGATCATACTTACCCTTGAAGGTAGTAAGATTTTATCTCTAAAAAGTCGCCAAACTACGAGTTCCAGCATCCCCGTTAGCATTCAACTAATTCAACAAAGCACCGGCCATTGCTTCCAAAGCAGCATCAATTGCAGCATCATTCCTTCCAGCCATCTCAACTTATTACTACAACATAAAAAATGGTTAGAAAAAATTAACAATACTTGATTGTTAAACATCACCATGAATCAACAAACTTGGTAGGACGGATCGACCTGCTCTAATACCACTAATGTAACACCCGATTACTCCCCATGTAATTATATAAGAATCAAAGTTAAGAAACTCAATATCAAACAATGGGATGTCACACATTCAACGTAAAACAACACAATCAATCACTTATAGTTCAGATAAATAGCACATAATTTTGATAAATCAATACCATCCTGTTTGGTCTTTCAAAAATAATTAACTTTTACTTCTATGCAGCGGATTCATAAAATTTCAACCAAAATATCCTGGCATCGTGACCAATTCAAAATAACTTTAAGATAGCAAAATTTAACTTCAAACAGTCAAAACATCATTCTCCAACAATAAAAACAACTTAAAATTTTAGTCTTCAACAAAACAACTTAAAACATCCATCAACAGAATAAAATCAACAAATAAGCAAAGATGCGTTATTCCCCCGACTGCTACGTATCAGAGCGACAAACACCGACACGAACTATTGAAGGTAGACAACCTTCACTCTGGATTACCTGAACGTTACCCACGTAGAGGCAACATCATAATAGAAGGGGTGAGATATCTAACAATCTAATAAATAGTATGATAAATAATATATATTTGAATCAGATAATGCAAATCCCTGCTTCGCAAATTATTCACACAACAAACAATTCCACCATTTATTCAATATTCACAACGACTCAAAATGCAACATGAGATGCAACAACTTATTCAAATGCACATGCATGTAATACCAACGGAGCAGAACTCCCATCGTAAAATCTTCCAATATCCAAGACATCAACGAGGCATAAACGTTTATCATCATCATGCTGTCAATCGAAGCCATCGTAAACAGAGCAAAGCTCTCATCGTAATATTTTTTCCAACCCAGACCAACGTAATTATGCAATGTATGCAACAACGTGATGCAACTCAACAAAAACAACAACGAAATCATCAACTCAACATCAACTTCATCATAAACTCAACACTGGATATAAGCCTTCATCGTAATAATAATTCATCAATATCATTCAACTTTGGCACGAGGCCTACAACATTATTCAGCACATCAACACAAGATAACACAACCAATTTCATCACATACTGCAACTTCGCAATTTACCGCAAGTATATAACACCGGTACATCCAATTGCAACATTATGCCTTACCACACATATAACATATAAATCATAATTCTTCCCATAAAATATTAACCCACTTGCTCCTTTTCTCACTAACTATCTTGTAGTGAGAATTGTTATCCTCCTCAAAAATCCTACAGCTATCAACCAAATTAGAGAAAATACGAATCTTCTGATATCCAATTGCCTTCTTGATCTTTGAGCGCAACCCGTTCTCAAACTCGATGCACTTCTAAAACTCCACAGTCGTCTCCCTATATTGCGGGTAAATCTTAGCCAACTCCACAAACTACGCAACGTATTCTATAACTGACATCGATCCTTGCTTCAGCTCCAGGAAATCAATTTCTTTCTTACCCGAACATATTCAGGATAATACTTCCTCAGAAACTCCATACATAACATATAATTTCGATAAATCAATAACAACCTGTTCATGGGGGTGACACTATTCACTGATTGAAAATATTTTGGCTTTCGGACAAATCATGAGGAACTTATTCTGAAGAACCGATCTACTGTATTAGAATTCTACTTTGAGGTTCTTTATACAATTCCATATCAATTTGTTCCAGTTGAATTCTTTCTATAATTTTAATTATTTGTTTAATTTGATTGTGACTATATGAAATAATTCTTGAATTCGATTGTTGATTGATCCTGAATCAATTTTGTGTTAAGGTAGCTTTTACATTATCACGATCGATCAAGTTGCGTTTGCTTAATTCGGAATAGTTTATTATCTGTTTGCTTAATCTAGAATTCAGGAACATTCACTGTATAATTTCTATTGCGCTTGTCAACGATCGTTGTAATCGAATAGGAACAGACCCGATTAATAGGGAATTGGAATTTTATAAGAATCGATAATAGGTTAGGAGTCGATACAGTGGATCGATTCGTTTGTTATAATAACTTTTTTGCATAATCACTTTTTTGCACTGTTTGATTAAATCGAACCTCAACTCAGAACCCCCATTAATCGTTATTGTAGTAAGTTAATAGAATCAAGAATCCTTGTGAGACGACTCGAGTTACACTGTCGTTGTATTACGTTTTTGCAAACACTCGTTCTGATTCGCGTGCGACAACGGATCAACACAGCCCAAGTGATATCCTCACCTACAACATACATCGTTTGACGAGTCTCTAGCCACCAATCATCAGCTTCGACCGCTAGCATATGACTCCCTTAACGAACCTTCTGTGCTAGAGTGCAGTCCATCACACGGAAGTTCCTCTCAATCTCCATCAGCCAACTCAACGTTCCATCAGGATCATACTTACCCTTGAAGGTAGGCAAATTCTCTCTCTGAAAATTCGCCAAACTACGAGAACCAACATCCCCGTTAGCGTTCGGCTAATTCAACAGAGCATCGGCCATTGCTTCCAAAGCAGCAGCAATTGCAGCATCGTTTCTTCCAGCCTTTTCAACTTATTACTACAACATAAACGATGGTTAGAACTAATTAACAATACTCGATTGTTAAACATCATTATGACTCGACAAATTTGGTCGGACGGGTCAACCTGCTCCGATACCACTAATGTAACACCCCATTTCTACCCAAGTAATTATATAAGAATCAAAGTTAAGAAATTCAACATCAAACATTGGGATGTCACACATTCAACGCAAAACAACATAATCAATCACTTGTAGTTTAGATACATAGCACATAATTTCGATAAATCAATACCAACCTATTTGGTGTTTCAAAAATAATTAACTTTTACTTCTATGTAGGGGATTCATAAAATTTCAACCAAAATATCCTGACTTCATGTCCAATTCAAAATAACTTCAAGAAAGCAAAATTTAACTTCAAACAATCACAACATCATTCTCCAACAATAAAAACAACTTAAAATCTTGGTCTTCAACAAAACAACTTAAAACAACGGAATAAAATCTACAAATAAGCAAAGATACGTTATCCCCCCGACTGCTGCGTATTAGAGCGACAAACACCAACTTGAACTATTGAACGTAGACAACCTTCACACTAGATTACCTGCACGTTACCCATGTAGAGGCAACATTATAATAGAAGTGGGTGTGATATCTAAAAATCTAATAAATCATATGATAAATAATATATATTTGAATCAGATAATGTAAATCCCTGCTTCACAAATTATTCACACAACAAACAATTCCACCATTTATTCAATATTCACAACGACTCAAAATGCAACATGAGATTCAACAACTTATTCAAATGCACATGCATGTGGTACCAATTGAGCAGAACTCCCACCGTAAAATCTGCAAAGCTCTCATCGTAATATTTTTGTCAATCCAGACCAATCTATGCAACAACATGATGCAACTCAACAACAACAATGAAATCATCAACGCAACATCAACTTCATCATAAATTCAACACTGGATATAAGCCTTCATCGTAATAATAATTCATCAACATCATTGAATGTTGGCACGAGGCCTATAACATACTTCAACACATCAACACAAGATAACACAATCAATTTCAGCACATCCTACAACTTTGCAATTTACCGCAAGTATATAACATCGGTACATCCAATTGCAACATTTTGCATTACCACACATACAACATATAAATCATAATTCTTCCTATACACTTGCTCCTCTTCTCACTAATTATCTTGTAGTGAGAATTGTTATCCTCTTCATAAATCCTGCAGCTATCAACCAAATTAGAGAAAATATGAATCTTCTGATATCCAACTGCCTTCTTGATCTCTGAGCGCAGCCCGTTCTCAAACTCGATGCACTTCTAAAACTCAGCAGTCGTCTCGCTATAGTGCGGGGAAAACTTACCCAATTCCACAAACTTCACAGCGTATTCCGTAACTGACATCTTCAGGTTAACACTTCCTCAGAAACTCCCTACATAACACATAGTTTCGATAAATCAATAACAACTTGTTTGGTCTTTCAAAAAAATTAACTTTGAATTCTGCACAGTGGATTCATAAAATTTCAACAAAAATATCTTGGCATCATGGCCAGTTCAAAATAACTTCAAGATAGCAAAATTTAACGTCAAACAATCATTGCATCTTTATCCAACAATAAAAACAACTTAAAATCTTAGTCTTCAACAAACCAAGATCATCAATAACAACCTGTTTGGTCTTTCAATGTTCACTTCAGTATTCTCAAGATCATCAATAATCTTGTGAAATTCTCTATGCAGCTCAACTATCGATTTAGGCTACACAATTTGGAATTAATTGAGTTGTTGTTTCAAACACAACATGTGAGAAAAAGACTTAGTCATATACTATTTGGATTCAAGTTTTTCACACATAGCAACCACTATTTTCTCTCTAGAGACCTCTCGTAGAACTTTGTCCCTAAGGCACAAGACAATGGTACTTCTGGCCTTTACCACCATCTCGGTCTTCTATACTTGTGTAATACTTGCAGGAATCAATGCTTCACTCTCCAAAGCATCAACACACTTCTCTTGAATTAAAATTTTTTGCATTTTAATTTTCCACAACCCAAAGTCGTTGTTACCGGAAAATTTGTCGATCTCCCATATGCCTATGGTGCTCAATACCTCTTTGCTTCACGCTCACCGCACCACTTGTTGTGAATCTTGTGGTGAATTACGACAAAATTAAATATCAATTTGTGAGGTAAAGAATAGCAGCAACCAAAATAAATGGTCGACAACAATAATAGTTCATACACAAATTATATAACAGAATAAGTCGAAAAAAAGACGAAGATTTGTTTACCCAATTCGATCAAATGATCTACTCTAGGGGGAGAGATAAATTCTCCAATTCACTATACTCATAAAGTTGTTACCATAGATTACAAATGAGTTACAAGAAAATAGCTTTCGCCTTCATATTCCCAAGAACAACCCTGAAGGTGCCAAAAAATTATCCTATTTTCTACCATAGTGTTTCCCAACCTCTTCAACCTTCAATATATGAATAAATCAAAAACAAGGTGTAAACAAGTGTTTCTCAATCCTCAATAACCTTAGATAACTCTAAAGATTTCCAAAACCCTTGCCTTTCTAAGGTTTCCCTTGAGAATAGCCAAAACAATATGTTATGCCTTTAAACCCTTACTATCCCTTGTTGGTGTAAGCTCTAAGATTGTCACCCTAACAAATATATGATAGATACATATTAATAATAGAAAATACCCAACAAATAAATCCCAAAAGCACAACCCAATCACATATAGATCCACAGACCGAACTGAAGGGGTCAGAAACACGCAAAACGAGAAATTATCAAAAAAGCCCAAAATCATTATTCATCATACATACAGTATTATTCATCGTATGGCCATCAATATTTATTCGTACAAACAATACTTTTCATCCATACAAACATCATTATTGAACGACCAATTTTTTCCCTGATTTTTATTTTTTCGACTTTTCGTCTGACTTTCTAAAACTTCTAATTTTACGGTAAATGCAATCACTAATATATGTTCTTTATCTTCATCAACAAATATTTTAAGACACATTTACAAAAAATTTCTATGCTATTTCACCATTTGATTATGCCAAAGGGTGAGAAGTATACTCTCATTGGTTGTAGAGTATGCTCTCTACTCTTGTGAGGGGGATTTTAACTACTCTAATTATATATTTATCTATTTATTTTTACCACCTTCATGAGAGATGTGTTGTCATCGATAAAAATGGAGGATATGGACTTATGTGCTTGCAGGTATAAAGTGGACAATCTCATAAAAGATTACGTCTAAAATTTTGATGACGATAACATCCAATAGTTGCTAATGTTGAAGTCGGTGGCAATATCTTTAATCTATTTGATAATGGTGGCCTAACTAGAGAAATATATCATGCCCCGTCAACAGAAAGAGACTCAAGATTAAAGAACTAGTATGATTAAGAGCATCCAACAAATTATTTTGAAGCCTCAGCTAAAATATGAAAGTTCTCTAGGTCGTGTATGCCTGGCTGCGTCACCTGAATTTTATAAAAGTAAAGAAGTAACTTTGAATTACTAAGGAAAATCATACATACACACCCTAAAATATATTTTTTTAATTTTTTTTATCCTGAAAAATCATTTTCTAAGCCAACCCAAATGGCTAAGAAATTTCCCAATCTCTTTCTAAAGAACTTTTTAACTAACTAATCGATTGGTAACTTTTTCCAATCAATTTGAAAAACTTTTCATAGCCAACCAATCAATTAGAGAAGGGTTAAACAATTAATCAAACGATTACGATAACCCCAATAATGACTTGCAACGACTCTATATCCAATATTTCCTTTCTAGGCATGGTAATCGATTAAAAATGGTTGGGCTAATTATAAAGGATTGGACAATTTTCTAGGCATCCTCAGGAATTAGGGTACAACAATTATATTGGCTCATCAAGAATTGGGGTACAACAATTATATTGGGGTACAACAATCAATTGGCTCATCAATTTTTGCCCATGGAGTATTTCATTTTTTTCCAACTCCTATATAAAGGATGGTCACCTCCCCTTCATTTCACGCCAATTTTCAAAACTTTACATTTTCTTTGGAATTTATCTCTCTATTTTCTCTCTTTCTCTTTTTAGAAACTTTTTCATTTCACTTAAAGTAGCCATGGTGCGTTTGAGTGAAACTTTGGTTGCAAGGAATATTTGGTAAGTGGTTATGAAGTTTATTTAATTGTTGAGAGTGTGATTATCTTGAGAAAATTAAGTTTGGTTTTTGAGATAAAGCAGACATAAATATTTTTTTTAGTTTATTGAGCTTTGTCGGAAATATTTATGCTCTTGGTTATTTAAATCAACATGAAAATCTCTAAGAATGTTTGATAGCTTAGCCTGCGGTAAAATCTATCATTGGTTGAGGATAAGCCTATAAAAATCTGAAAAACAACTTGTATAAAGGTTCATGAGCATAACCTTCAAAAGCTTAAAGTTTATAGTCAAACTCTCAAGAAAACCTATCTAGAATAAAATTAGGCCAACATTCGGCAAAATCTGTATAACTCTTTGGTACAACCTCTATAACCCTGTCCTCTTTAATTTATGCTATTTATTTTTACTAATTTATTTTCGCTTCTATTTAATCTTAAGAAACTACTACCATAATTTCTCGTTTAATCGAGAAAAATATATAAGTAATTATGAAATTTAAATACCACAATCCATCCATCCTCTTATGTTCGAAGTCACTTGTATAAAAATTCGTAAAAATATTAAAAGACTCTCCCAAAGCCCCTGGCACAGGGATGGACCTATGGCGAAGGAACATGAAGATGATCCAACACTTCCCTTTCAAAAAAGTTCATAGGAATTCGTACACCTAACTTCTTTAAAATACAAGAGTAGAAGGGGACAAAACACACTTTGAACTTATGACGCACCTTATTGTCTATAAGGATCATCGAAATTGCGCAATCCAGACGAGACTTCACTTTAAAGGGAGTCTATGTTTCACTGGCCCTTTAGGTATAACTAAAGGGAATCCCCAAATATCATGGGTTTACCCAAAAATAATCATGATGATTGTTTTCATGAGAATAATCGACCCCCTACACATGCATTATGAATAGGTATAGCAAGTTAGTTGCGACAGGTCTATAGTAAAGCATTGACCCATAGAAATCAAAAGGAGAAGAACCACATTCTCTTAAAGGAAAAAGCAACTACATACTTGGGTAAAAAGATGGGGGATCACGATGGAAACTTAGAGGCTGGAGTAAGGAAAGCTTCTGTTAATAGCCTAGAAAAAAGGACTACCAAGGAGTGACAAGAGATAAAAATGAAATTATGGGGAAAATATGTTTCTTATGGAAAAGTTAATAAAATATCAACGATCCAGGTAAAAGGCAAGATACCAATCCAAGGGTAGTCATCACACTGCTCCATCTATCAGAGCCAAGTGACAAAAGTACTCAAGTACCCTAAGTAGAGAAATAACTCCCTAGGTTGCTTCCCTAGGGTGAGTGATGGGAGAATGTAATGAAACATTCCGATTGTAAGGGAGCATTTAATACTCATATCCCCACTACCTTTTTCAACTAATTCCAAGCACTTCATTTCCTGCTCGCCGAACGATATCCTTAGAGGCCGGCCACATTCACTAAAGGCTTTCCTGACCCACTCAAGTGCTTGGAAATGCCTTGGAGGAAACTGCTCTCGGCCAAAAAAATGCCTAAATGACCAAGACCCAATTGATCTCAAATTAACTCCACCCCGAGTATAATATCATTTCACACCTGTGAGCAAAATACTTTCTATGATCTTTACTTTTCATTACACTTCTCTTGAATCTTTAACTGACTTAGGCATTGGAGTACTAACCATGCAGGAAATCAACACCATCATTCAAGATTATCAGTTCTCCAATTGTCTCCATTTTTTATTCCCGGACGGAACAAATACAATTTTTGCAACATTAAACCTTACTTCTTTTTTTATGGATGTGTTTTAACATTAATCGATGATATCTCTAAAACTAATTTTTTGTTAGTAAGTGATTATTATCAATTAAGTGATTGATTGTTAGATTATTTAATTAATTAATTAATGAATTTCACATAATCAATTATTAATTAGTTATTAATAAATTGTTTGATCTCACTGAATTACGAAGGATTAAACTACTCAATTAAGTCCAATATTAGATCATTAACATACTCTACAAAACCTAAATTGCAATGAGGCTAGCTGATTCTCTCTTTTTCTTTTCTTTTCAATGTCAATATTCCAAATAATTAAAGGTACGTAGTTCTCGTAACCTCTCATGTTATGTAGTATGTTGCAATTTTGTACCTATCAATTAAATTAAATTCTTCATTCTCCTCCTATATTATTATTATGATATTATCATAGATACCCATTGAGAAAATGTATCTATCCATGGAAAGAGAAGCTATATTTGTGACAATATCATGGTGGCAACTTAAATGTATTTGCAATATACGAATATTTCCTTGTCCACCATTAAACCCTACCCATCTTTCAAATATATTGTGGTCAAACAAGTGGACAGCTCTAAATCCAAGTTCATGAACCAGCTAAGGTTTTTGTTCTTCAATCTGATTAAATGAACTAGAATATCATCCAAGTGACTCTCATATTTACACATGTTATTTATGTATAAAATAAAGTTTAAAATAAATTATCTAACTATTCCTTCGGTTCCACAATACATTGAATTCTTGCCAAAAACATTTGTTTTATTTTATATGTCGTTTTATAATATCACAACCAAAGTCTATTCAGACAGTATACATTTCTTTATAAAGATCGACAATCTAAGAGTACTCTTATATATTACAATCAAACGTTTATAGGAGCAAAGATATGCCAGAGGATCCTTACTATTTTTAAGAAAACAATATCTTAGAAAAAATGAATTAGATAATCACATTAAATTTTGAGGAGGGATCAAATTATATCTGAAGAGTTACACCATGAACTACTCTCGTTCAAAAATATCCATTCAGATTAATATTTTTTAAAATCAACCGTTGGATTGAAACATATCGTCATATAGATTATACGTATAAAATTTGAGATTAATCTATAATGATTTACTATGTCATTGAACTACATCAAAATTAACGTTATATGAAAGTCTATTTTTAAGTTAATATTTGGATATTTTGATCGTATAATAAATCATTATAATTAATCTCAAACTTTATAGATATGATCTATATGATGATATATTTCAATCTAACGGTTGATTTTGAAAAATATTAATCCAAAGTGACATTTTTGAGTGAGTGTAACTCATAGTATTATAACTCTTCGAGTGTAATTTGATCATTCATCTTAAATTTTAGTGTTATATTTGAAATTTGGAGGAAAAGATATAGAAGAAGAAAAAAAGGAGAATTTTTGAAAGAGAAGACTAAAAAAGAAAAATTGATAAGTTTATAATTTTTAAGAGAAAAACCCAACTCAACTTGACCACTCATGTAAAAAAAATTCTAGAGTTTTCAAAATGACCACACAACTGAATGTCACGTCATGAAAGTCCAACTCTAATCTTAGGCACACCATCCAATAAAATATTTCATCTGTTTCAAAATAATTATCATTTAAGGTTTTTGCACACAAATTAAAGAATACAATGATGTTGTTATAGAATATTACACTTTTACAAAAGTAACTCTATTAATGTATTAGAAGTAGTGTAGAAAGAAAAAATAAATGACACAATTGAAAAAAGAGTAATCATTACTATATTGAAATCTGAAAAATGATAGTGATTTTGAAACAATATAAATTTGCTGAAACGACATTCATTTTGAAACGGAGAGAGTAAATACCTAAGCCAGATTCAAAAGTGTAACATCCGAATTTTTATTAAATAGTATTTAATTTTTTATTATATTATATTATTATTTTAATTAATTATTATGAGATATAGTAATTAATTAAATTGTATGGTTATGTGTTTACGTGATTATTTAGGATAATTGAGTCATTAAGTGTGATAATAGAAATAAGTTATTGGGCTTAACTATAATTAATAGAAGTAATAAGGAGGTATGTGCAAGTAAGTCCATTAGACCATCTCCAACGGGAGGATGGATAGTGAAGTTCGCAAGCTGGATGCATTTTACCAAAAAAATAAATTGTATTTCAACTACCAGCTGGTCAACCATAGCTTCAGACTGCAACGTTGCTATACAATTAAAAATTATTAAAACTTAAAATTATTAAAGTTTAATACTCAACATACACAACTTTTTACCTTTTTAACATTAAATTTTTGTTACCGTTGTAAACTCTACAACGTCTTTTTCTTTAAAATTTGTTTTTTTAACAATTATTTTGTTTATAAATGAGACCAATTCAAATTTTTTATACACAAATCTTCTCTCAAAATTTCAATTTCTCTCTCACAATTCCATCACTTTAATCTTAAATTTTCAATTTTTTCTTGTAATTTCTTCCATAATTTAGTTACTTCAAATTATTTTACCAACACAACATTTTTTTTACTACTTTCTCTTAAATTTCAAATTCCTCTCTCACAATTTTATTATTTTACTCTTCAACTTTAAATTTTTTTCCAACTATTTATTCTCATTAGGACAAATGGATCCTAATCAATTTCATTATCAACAAGCTATGTTCAATTTCATGCAAAATTATCAAAATCATAATCCTCAAAATTCTCAAATTCCATCGATGCCAACAAACCGCCATATTTTTTCCATCACCAAACAATCCAAATATGTATCATATACCTCAAATGAATTCTAATAGTATAGAATTTTCTACCCAAGTTCCACCATTTTCTACTCAAGTTGGTACTCAAGTCGTTAAAAAAAAATCTCGAGAGCAATTTACAAGGGATGAGGATATACTTCTTATCAATCATGGCTCAATGTTTGAAGGATCAATTAGGAGTTGATCAAAAGTGAGAGTTTTGGTTAAGAATAGCGCCAATTATAACCGATATCGTGGGCAATCGCGGGAAAAGTTAGGGGGCAATTAAAATGCCGATGGCATAGAATAAATGGTTTGGTTCAAAAATTGTTGGGTGTTACAAACAATTAATGGAAAGAAAAGTGGGACATCGATAACGATATCATGGCCTCTGCACATGCTTTTTGCTCGGGATGAAGGTACAACATTCAATCTTGAGTACGCATGGCGATTGTTAAAAGATGAACCTAAATGGATGGGAGAATCGATTGGAAATTCTTCAAAAGTAACAAAGACTTACGCTAGTGGGGCATCATCGGCTAACTCGGATACACCTTCAAGTTCGAGTTTAACTCATCATCACCAATGGGCGTCAATGGGACAAAAAAGCAAAAAGGAAGGGTAAGGCAAAGGAAATTCCAAATGCAACACAAGATGCAAGGAATAAAAGAGCGAACAATGGAAAGACTAGCTCAAAGTAAGGAGGACGAGCTAGAATTAAAGGCAATGCAAATCATCATGAAAGACACTTCTACTATGAGTGATAGTCAACGAGATATTCATGAAAAATATTGTAATAAGATGGAAAAAAAATATGGATTGTAGTTAGTATCACTTATGTAAAATGGACATTAGTACCACTTTAAATTATCAACACCTATGTAAAATGGTCATTAGTACCACTTTAATTTATCAACACCTATGTAAAATGGTCATTAGTACCACTTTAAATTATCAACACCTATGTAAAATGGTCATTAGTACCACTTTAAATTATAATAAATATTATGTTATTCAAACTAGCCGTTATTCAAACTAGCCGTTATTCAAACTATCCTTTATTCAAACTAGCTGTTATTCAAACTATCCTTTATTCAAACTAGCCGTTATTCAAACTAGCCGTTATTCAAACTATCCTTTATTCAAACTAGCCGTTATTCAAACTAGCCGTTATTCAAACTAGCCGTTATTCAAACTATCCTTTATTCAAACTAGCCGTTATTCAAACTATCCTTTATTCAAACTAGCCGTTATTCAAACTATCATTTATTCAAACTAGCCGTTATTCAAACTAGCCGTTATTCAAACTATTATATATACTATCACTTATGTCATTGTTTTCCCATTCTCATCTTATTCTTCTATCATACTTCTCTAATTCTTCTCTCATTTTTCTATCACTCTTAATTCACTAAAATGGATTCAGACAATTCAGATGATTTCGACCAAGAATTTTGGGAGTTGATTGAAGAAGAATTTATCGACGATAGTGATGAAGAACAATTGCTTGAAAATGAACGTCAATCTGGAAGTTCACCTATGCCAAAGAGAAGAACAATGGTAGATCGTAGTCGTGAAGAAGGGCACAATCGATTATTCAATGACTACTTCTCGGAAAACCCAGTATACACAGATGTTCAATTCCGAAGAAGGTTCAGAATGCATAGGCATGTATTTCTTCGAATTGTAGATGCCCTTGGAAATCATGATGAATATTTCCAAATGAGGGTTGATGCAACGGTAAAATGGGTCTTTCACCATTGCGAAATGTACATCATTATTCGTATGTTGGCGTATGGGTCTCCCGACGTTGTAGAGCGAATATGTTCGAATAGGTGAAAGCACTTCAATTGAGTGTTTACAAAGATTCGTTCGGGCGTGAATCTTGTATTTTGAGTATTTGAGAAAGCCTAACAACACGATGTTGAACATCTTTTACAAATGGGAGAGTCACGTGGCTTTCCAGGTATGTTGGGTTCCATTGATTGTATGCATTGGGAGTGGAAAAATTGTCCTGTTGCATGGAAAGGACAATTTTGTCGAGGTGATCATGGAAAGCCCACTATCATGCTTGAAGCGGTGGCATCACGGGACTTATGGATTTGGCATGCTTTTTGGTATTCTTTGGTTCAAACAATGACATTAATGTGTTAAACCAATCCAACGTGTTTAACGATATTTTGGAAGGACATGCTCCCAATGTGCAATATACAATCAATGGAACACCATATAATATGGGGTGTTATTTAGCCGATGGTATATATCCTGAGTGGGCTACATTTGTGAAGACCATTTCAATGCCACAAGGAGAGAAGAAAAAATTATTTGCTCAACATCAAGAATCAGCTAGAAAAGATGTGGAGGGCATTTGGAGTGCTTGATCTCGATTTGCAATTATCGTGGTCCATCGTGCAGCACATGGACACCCTCAAACATACCATATATCGTGCATCATATTGCACAACATGATTGTTGAAGATGAACGACATACATATGGAGGTAATTTTGATTACTCTTATGATAATGTGGATAACAATCACTCAACAACTGAAACATTTAGCGGTCCTCATCCGAATCTTGCAACAAGACTACAAAGAAGAGCAAATATTCGTGAAAAACAAGTTCATCGTCAACTTCAAGGAGATCTAGTCTAGTATATTTGGGAACGTTTTGGACATGAAGATGATGAAATTTAAGTTTGATTAATTTATGTGATGTTATTTATTTTTATTATTTTTAATTATATGTAATGTATTTGAAATTAATTTTAATTATCATTTTAAATTATAAGTTTAATTTGATTTTATTTATTTTATATAAATTTTAATTTAAATAATTAAAATTATTATTTTAAATGATATAGAATTTAATATGAATAAAATATTAATATATAAAGTAAAGTTGTGGGACCCATTATGAGTTCTTTAGAGTTGCACCATTGGAGTGAAAAATTAGTTGGGTTGCTTCAAGCTGACGTGGCTTAATGGGTCCCGCAAAGAACCCAAAATTGAGTTGCACCATTGGAGATGCTCTTAGTTAATATATATTTTTGGCATAGAAGGAGGGTGGATGCGGAATAGCAGTGTAGCGGCGGAAGGGATCCCGATGTTGAGTGGATATTGAAGGAGGGTGGATGCAGAATAGATGTATAGCTGCGGAGCGGGAGGGATCCCGGTGTTGAATGGATATTGAAGGGTGGTTTAAGCAGAGGGAAGTTTAAAGGATGATTGAAGGTGGTGCGATGATGTGAAGCGTGAATAACCGGTTGTGAGAAGGTGGCATCAAGAGACACGATTGGAGTGGGACGGCGGTAAAGATGATGGTGAGATGGTGAGTAGGGGTTATGGTGATAAGGGTGGAGGGAATGGTGATATTGAGAGAGAAGAGGGACGTTTTTCTTTTTTACTTTCAACTATTCGATCTATTTGATCTGCTTTTCTTCTATTTTCTACGCAGCCTCCTCCTTGTTATAACCCACACCACCAACTCTTATCCACAAATTAGGTTAGATAATAGGACCAAAAGACCCTTATGTTAAGATATTATCTCTATAAAATAAACTATAAAAAAGAAAATTTTGAATAATAAGAAAATATATAAACACAAAAATTTCTTTATATAAATTTAAACCTAAATCTAAACTAAACTAGAAACTTAAGTAAATAAAACACACATATTTTTTATATCTTCTCAAATAAAAATGAAATATAGAAATTAACAAAAGCAATTTTATTATTAAAAAATGAAATAAACAGATGAAAATTTAACCTGAATAAAAATGTGAACATGCGTAAAAATGCGAAGATATGAATGAAGATTAAATTCTATATACAAATGCGAATGATAAAGCTCTAGGTAAATTTGGGGTACAACAGTTGTCCCTATTTAAATATCTCCAACCAGATGGTATGAAGATGATGAAGCTTCATATGATCGTAGTGGAAGATAGTTAAATACCAAAAAAACTGAAATTTTACCCAGCAATGTAATGGGTATGCCGTTAATGAAATGTGATGAGACTCTGATGAATTATTCACAAAGACTTCTCTTATCCTTTCTTTTGAACTACATTATTTTCACCATATATAATTTCTATTAATATTTCATGTAGTCGAAATATATTATTAACAATACCCACTTGACATCAATTTCATTCTTGCCTTGAGGCAATTCGACAAGATACCAAGTGTTGTTGTCTTCGATGGACTTCACTTCTTCATTCATTACTTTCACCCACTTCAAATGCTTCAACTACATTTACATGTTCGACATCAGCATAAAAAGCATAATGTACTAGCTCAACTTTGTTAACAACTATATCACCTGATGTAATCACATAATCTTGCCACCTTGCTGGCATGCGTCTTTTTCTTTAAGGTCTGCTCGTACTTGTACTTGGTTGATCTCTTAATTCCTCTTGTCTAAATTCTCTTTCGACTTGAGTTTCTGGTTCTTCAAGCAAGATTCTGACTGAATCTTTCTTGACATTTTCAGTCCAATCCCATTCTTTAAGCTCATCTATGATCACGTCCCTGCTGATCATAATATGCTTTTTAACTAGGTCGAACAACTTGTAACCTCCTGTCGAATGATATTCTACTATGATCATTTGACTCGACTTGTCATCAAGTTTTATTCTCGACTTGTAACCTCATGTTGAATGATATTCACCCCAAAACTCTTTAGTTAACTTCTTGCCTTTCAACATACTTTTCACCATATTCATTATGGTTTGATTCTTCCTCTCTCCAGTTCTATTCTACTGTAGAGTGTATGGTGGCACCACCTCATGCATAATCCCTTCTTTTTCATGTAACCTATCAAAGTCTTTCGGCACATACTCTCCATCACCATCAGTTGTCAAAACTTTGAGCTTTCGACCACTTTGTCTTTTGACCAACAATTTAAACTTGGCAAATACCTCGATAACTTCACTTTTCTTCTTTATCAGGTAAGTCCACAGTTTTCGACTGAAATCATCTATGAATGTGACAAAGTATTTATTACCTCCAAATGAATCCACCTGGATTGGTCCACATACATCAGAGTAAATGACTTTGAGAACTGCTTTCGACTTTCTTCCTACATCTTTGTTGAAGTTATTCTTGTGTTGCTTCGCTTGCACACATTCCTCACACACTTTGTTTAGAATGTCAATTTTTGGAAATCATGAAACCATATTTTTCTGCTTAAAATCTCTGATGTATCTGAAGTTGAGATGGCCTAGTCGATAATTTCATATTCATTCATCTCCACTAGCTGCATTTGAAAGGCACCGGTTGCTCCATTACATTATGTTCGACCTTGAAGATTCTAATCTGAGACATGGGAGCCTTCAAGATTAATGTTCCATTGGCGTCAACAACTCTCACCATCTTGTCTTCGACCGTCACTTTATAATTATTTTCGACAAACCACCCTATGCTAAAAAAGTTCCTCTTCATGCCTGGAATGTATAACACATTGGAAATTAATGACCTTTTGTCATCTTTCCTCATAATCAGAACATCTCCAATACCTTTAACTGCTAGAGTATTGTCATTTGGAAATTTTATCATGTTCTTCATTGAGGGTTTTAGGTTGACAAACCAATATTTCCGTCCAGACATGTGTGATGAACATTCTAAATCTAAGTACCATTGATCCTTGAATTTTTATTCATCTCTTATTGTGACCTTCAGCAACAACTCTTCTTCTTCTTTATACTTTGTAAATTTTGCATCACTTTCTTGATTCTTTCTCTTTTTTAGACAATCGCTCGAATAGTAACCATACTTCTAAATTTGTAACACTGAATATGACTCTTGTCAGGTTTTTGACCACCACCTCTTCCTCTATTTGCAACACCACCTCTTTGGTAATTAAGGTTGTCATGAAAAATCTCTAGTTAAAACCTTGGTGTTTTAAAACCCGAGGTGTATAGTTATATGCACATGGGCTTGAACCCCAGTAGTCACACTTTTATTATTAACAAAACTATCGTATCTTTTATCTTGGTTTCTACAAAAAACCGAGGGATTAATTTTTTTTAAGTTGTTACATTGTTTACCCAGAATATTACATTTTTTACCCAGAAAGTAAAGATAAAATTTAAACTCCCTAGGGTGGTTCAATATAAAAATTAATTCTCTAGGGTGGACAAGATAAACAAATAATTCCCTCAAGATGCAGATTTAGATCTTCGTATTATTGAATCTCGGGGAATATCTTCTGTTAGATCTTATATACAATTTTTTCTGATGAAAAAATGTAAGGTAATTAGTATTTAAGAAAACAAAAATCAAGTGATCAAATAATGAACAAATATTTAAGAAAACAAACCTTGAATCTGGATGATTTTACGCTCTTGCAATCCATCGTAGAGAACTTTTCCAAACGTCCTTAGGTTTTAAGCGCTTAATTCATATGTTTCATATAGGTTATATTTTCAATATCGTAAGAGAACTTATATAATGAGCGTCCCTTAGGTTTCACGTGAACCACTAAAAGGTGGATTCTTGAGCGTTTATAACCTGTAAATGGACGAAATAAATTTGTTTAAGGCCGTTGAAAACAGTAAAAAGTAACACTTATCTATCATCTTAGTTTTGGAACAATGTATTTGCTAGCTAAACTAAAACAATGTCGTCTTTGAAGACAAACTCGTCCAAAGGTGTTTCTATGTCCCTTTCTTCTGTAAAATCATAATCTGAACTATTTTGTGGGTATGATGGTCATATGGTTTCGTACCAATGCAAGAAGAGACAAAATAAAGGAAGGCTTTTTTGGAGATGTCCATTTTTTTGGAGATTTCCATTTTGGAGGAGTGAAGAGACATGTAATTTGTTCATATGGGATGAAGACATGGTGGCAAAAGGTGAAAATGAATATGAGAGCATTATGAAGTCAGAATTAGAAGCTATGGGCTATTTAAAGGTTATATATCAATATTCAAAGAAGAAGAAGAAGAAGAAGAAGAAGAATAAGAATCTAAAGAACAATTTGAAATCGGAGAAATTTTATGGAAATTTAAAGATGTTATGTTTTGTTATCTCCTTTATGTTTAATGTTTACTTTGTTTTGAAATGTAATTGATGAAGTAGGGTTTGAATTACATTGTTACTGTTATGTGGAAACTGTAGATGCAATGAAATCTATGTTGACCTTGTTAGTTAATGAAATTTTGGTCTCAAAATTAAATATCTTCTCGGTTTTAGAATAAAACTGAGGAGTTAGATTAAGAAACCTCCCGGTTTTGAAAAAAACTGAGGGGTTACATTAATTTTTAAAAATGTTTACATTATTTACGCAGAATTTTAAAAATACAGCATTCCAGGTTCCATACAAGTTGCTAGAGATCCAAGATTGGTAATTGTGTTATCATTATCATTGCATCCAAGATTTATTATTGTGATATCATTATCACTGTCTTCAGTAGCGTAGACAATGTGTTTGAATGCGTCCAACTTCTAATAATGTGTCTGTTGCAAAGATTGGAAACTGTTTTTTCAGCAATTGTAATACAGCAGTAACGATGAATATATCATAGTTGTTCAAAACCTTCAACAACAATATCAACACCATTGTTTAAGATGGATTGCAAGAACTGAAACAATGTCTTGGTCAGGTAGAAAAATATTTTTCAATTTTGCAATACATCCCAAAAAAATGATGGGGTGACAACAAATAAGATAACATTTGGGTTA
The DNA here is from genome assembly GCA_021764765.1 of Vicia sativa. Taxonomy (NCBI): domain Eukaryota; kingdom Viridiplantae; phylum Streptophyta; class Magnoliopsida; order Fabales; family Fabaceae; genus Vicia; species Vicia sativa. Next base: position 261,100,173 of record CM038794.1, on the reverse strand, counting down.
AATTGGTTCAACGAGTATTTTTATAGTAAAAATCATATTATTTATCCCTCGGTTTATTGAAGAAACCGAAGGGTAAGTGTTGCACCCCAAATTTTACCCTGCTATTTTTCTACTCGCATTTTATTTATATAAAAAAACAGTCATTTACTCATTGCATTTGCATCATTTCGTTGTATTTAAATTGACCAAAGGTCAGTTTAAATTGATGTTTGCATCGTTTTTAGTTATAAAATACTTGTTATCTTACTTCATGCATTTTTACCTCTCTGCCTGTTTATTGCATTCATTTTAAATTATTTATATGTCGATGATATCGATATTTAAGTTTTATGAACAGACTGTTAAAAGCGATTTGACACTGTGCAAAAATTAGCGGAGATAATATTTCAAGTTTTTATTTTTTTAATCACTATTTTATAAATTTACGTATCGCGTAAATCATAAAAATGCGTTCTCCTTAATTTTTCGGTACATTTCGAAGTCTCGTTTTTAACTGTAAGCGTTTTAAAATCGAGTATTCTTTATTATCATTTTATTTCGATTTTAACAATTTAGATAATTTTTCTTTAATCTTCGAAATTCGTAGTTTATTTTAATGTACTTATTTTATTTTTCGGATAATTTATTGTCCGAACTTTTACCATTTTTGACAATTTTAGATGTCTAATTTTTATCTCAAAAAAATCAAACAAAAATATTTTCAAATAGGTTATTTTTTAGTCCATTGGACTTATTAGCCCATTTTATGATTAAGGGCATTTTTGGCATTGACAAAAATTGCCTAAACCTAATTATTGAGTATATATTTTATAACTTATGTTACTGTTCGGAGGACAAAAATAGGAACAGAGCAAAATTGAAAACAGAGACCAAAAAAATTATAAACAAACAAAGACTAAAGGAATCTCTTGGTTGCTGTTCATATAACTTTCTCCGTTTCTCCTTCAATCCCGCTTCCATCATCCACCACTGTTTCACATCCCCTTCTCAGCTTACCTCACCGAAACAGATTCCCCCATCGCGACAACCTTCCATCTTCCCTTTCACTCTGCCGATGATTCCTCCACCCTCTATCCCTCCGTGTTTCCTCTGTTCACACCGTACCCTCGCCGTTAACCAAAACCACCATTCGTCCCTTCGCAACAACAGTCGTCTACACCTTCATCGCTATCATCATCCAGACCCTTCATTCAATCTTCATTCCGCCCTCACCTTCACCGACCCCTCTCTGTAGCTTCATTTTCACCGTCCATCTCTCACTCACTGTAAACCCAGAAACCCCCCTTCATTATTCCGTTTCCACTACCTTCACTCTCACCGTGACCCCCCTCTACTTCTTCACCTCACCGATTTCCTTACTTCTTCATCGTGAAACCCCAACCTTCTGCCTCCTTCTCCAGCCACCGTAATACCCCTCCGTGTCACCTTGTTCCAATCCAAACAAACACCATCCTCAGCCGCTGCAACACATACTCCCGCTATTCCATCCATCCAAACCCCCATCGTTCCACCTTCTCACGGCCATCGTTAGCTCCCTCCACACTCACTGCCGTAACAGTCCCTTCCTCATAGCTCCGCCGTATTGCTTCATCTCCTTCTTCATCAACAACGACACCAGTTTCACTGATTCCAGCTTCAGCATTCGCCGCAGACCTGCATTCAAGGAACTCGTCGGTAAGATCAGTTTCTTTGCCTCTTTCTTATGATAATCTGTTCTGACTTGTGTTACTTGGTTTGAATCTGGATATTTGTTTCTCAATAGCTGCATCAGAAATGTTATACTTGTATGAGTTCGATTTCTGAATAGCGATTATGTTGATATAGCTGTCTGTGAATCATGAATTTGTTGCCGTTATGCTGCCGAAAATGTGATAACATGTGAATCTAGTTTTGATTTATATTTAACTGATAGGTTGTTTGAGTTTATAATGAAAACCTTGAAAAAAGATGATGTTGTTCTGTTATTGATCAATTTTTATCTTGAATTTGACAATACTCTTGTGGATTAAGATTATTGAGTTTCTATGCTATGTCATGTTTCTAAGTCAATTTAAAAGAAGTTTCGATGAAGGTTTGATATCGATGTCGCACTTATTCGCGAACGATTTAACCGAGAAACCATTATATTATCTTGTTTTCATTTTAATTCCGATTAAAGTTCGTGATTGAATGGTATTTGTGCTTGGTTTCGATGAAGAATTAGTATCGTCGCGTTTATCCGCATGGGATATAACCAAGAAACCATTCGGGCAGCCGGTCTACTTTGTATAATTGTTTTAAATTCGAGTCGGAGAGTACATTTTATTTGGTTTGTTCCGAACAATTGAAGTTGTGGTGAATAATGTTAGTGTATAGTTTCGATGAGAGTTCGACATCGACACGTTCATATGCGTAGGATGTGAACGAGAAACTGTTGGGATATCATATTATGGTGTTGTTCTCATTTTTAAATTTCGATTGAAGTTTTACGATTGATGGATATTTGAAGTTTGACTTGGTTTCGATGAAGGTGATGTTGTTTCCGCGTTTATTCGCGTAGAAACTAACCGAGAAACCATTTGACATTTATTTGTTTTGTTTCAATGACGGTTTAATGATAATACCGCGTTATTTCGCGTGTACATCTAACCGAGGAACTTTGAGGGTAATATATTGTTTATTTTGAGCTAATTTGTGTAAGAAAGTCATTTTATTTCAAGCATAATTGAATATATGTAGTGGCTGCCCGATTTTGGTTCATGCATTTTAAATGTGTTTAGAACTCAATTCTCCATTTTTCGATTGATTGATAGCATAAGTTCTTTGGTTAGTCTATTTGTGAATCGATAATCTTGAATGAATCCTTGATTCTTGAATTGTTCATTCATTCATATAAGTTGCATCCGTTTTTAAGATCTTGCTTATTAACCATGTTCATCTTATTGCTATTATATTTCAATTTCATTCCACACTATGCTACTAACCAATTTGCTTTTTGTGAAGATATCAATGATTGTTCAAGCATTCACTTTCATTTGCACATATACAATTACTCTTAGCATCCATATAACTTCTCTCCAATTGCATTTTTATTATAGTTATCCTATTATTTAGTATTTAATATTTTAATTTTATGAACATACAAATATTTAGTATTATTTTTATTCTTATATTTAGTATTGTAAATATAATTATACATATTATTTTTATTTCTTATGTTATGTATTGTAAACATTATATACATACTACTTTTATTATTATATTTTATTTATTCATTCGTAAATAAGTTCGGAATACATTATAATAATCTTCTTCGTATACTAATTTCTTAGAATTAGTTCATATAATCTATTCTAATCAAGAAAATAAAAATACAATAATTAATTAATATTTAAGTTTCACCGCATTTAGTTTCTGTTTGTATTCTGTCAAGATATAATTAATTTACTATTTTCTCTTTAATTTATTTTTATCCTCATTCGAAAAATTGTATTCCAATCCCCTTGTTGCGTTGTAATTAATTTACCGTTTTTTCTATTTTTATTTTATCGTTTAAATCCCCATTCGAAAAAATGTATCCCTCTCCCACAAAAACTTGTAATAATTATTTAGATTGTCTTTACTTTATTATTTATTTTAATGGTCACTTACACCAACCAAAAAAATCTTTTTAAACTAATAATTGTAAATCATTTTTAAACCCGTAAGTCGACAAAGCTACGAAGCGTCGCGATGACCACACATGCATACATGCACACATGTACGCTTGATCTTGGGCCTTCTTACAGTGAGCCTATTTCGATTAATTGTTTCAATTAGTTGTTATAGTAGACTAGCCCACTTTGCTAGTACACATGTAATTTAATTATTTTATACATAGGTTGACCACCTTGTATGGGCTTTGTCGATTTTATTTATTATTTACAATTATTTTGATCCTCTTCTCATCTCCATAAAGGTTCAATAGTAGGGAATAAGCTTGGCTATTCTCTCGAGATTGATCAAGTCTTTTGGCTTGATTGATTATAACCTGATTCTTTCTCCATTCACCAAGCATTTAAAACACTTTCAATAAAACTCGATCCAACGTCGAGTCTTCTTCTCAAACCTCGATCCAACGTCGAGTTGTTTTCAAAATGTTTTTCATAATAATCTCGGATGAAATTTGTTTAAATCATTAGATGGTAGCCTAATGTTTTAAACAAATTTGAAGTCTTTAAATTGTTGGATGATAGCCCAATAAGATAAACTTCTATCCATGTCAAAAAGCTAGAGCGGTATTCGTTTAAATTGTTGAATGATAGCTCGACGATTTAATTGAATTGGAAGTCTTTAGGTTGTTGGATGATAGCCCAATAGACTAAATACTTCTATCCGCATAAAAATAATGGAGTGACATTCGTTTAAATTGTTGGATGATAGTCCGACGATTTAATCGAATTTAAAGTCTTTAGATTGTTGGATGATAGCCCAATAATTTAAATATTTTATCTCACTCGAAACACTTATTTCATAATAAATTTTTTGGGATGAGAGATGATTGGTTGAGCTCACTCGCCAATTTCTAGTATTTGAATCATTAGATGATAGCCTAATGTTTCAATACTTGTCATCCACAACTTAAAATCAATTTTAACACATTCAATATCTTTTGTGCGCTCGAGCACCTTTTACCTTTAAACCCTTTTCAACATTAGACATGATTCATTTATAATTGAGATGTTCCTTCCTCTATTCCCAAGGTTTTTGACTTCTCCACTTGAGTACTAGAGGTGTTCTCATACCCTCCCTCATGTTGGTGCGTAGTCCTTTATTCTTTATCACACCTTGTGGGCGTTACACGAGTCTTCTCCTTTAAAAATGACGACTTGTCTTTTCATTTAAAATCAATCAACAAACAATCATTTTCTAGCCGAACTACAGCGCTCTGACTTTCCCATTGCACGAGGGAGTACGTAGGCACTAAGTCTTACGACCAAAGGCGAGCAAAAATAATAAAAACATTTCTTCTCCCTTTCTTTCTCCTTTCAAAACTTAGAAGATCGTAAAATTTTTACACTAACACACAAACACACTTTGAACTAAATGGGTACCATCGAGTACGATGGATGTAATGGGTGCTAATACCTTCCCCTTACATAACAAACTCCCGAACCTATATCTCTTTAATCTCGTAGACCGTCTTATTCTTTTATTCGTGGGTTTTATCTATATTTTCCCGTTTTTCTTTTAGAACAAATAAAATTAGGTGGCGATTTCACTATTTTTTTTTTAAATTAAATGATTTTTGAAAAACGAGTTGCTTCAGTAAGATCATTTATTTTACACTTTTTTATTAGTAGAAATATAAAGTGCACTAACTAAGATTTGAAGCATGTCCAAAATGGTATGTTACATTGGGTTTCTAAATAAACGAGAGATCAAGTTTTTTTTGTTTAAAAAATAAATATATGGGGCGCCTTGGTATAAAACCTTGGTTTTTTCATAGATGACGTGAAAGTTTCGTCATAAAAAACGTTATTTATTGTAGTGATATATCACAACGGTGGAACATACCAACCGTAGTCATAACCCATTAAATTTCTTATTTAAAAATAAATAAAAAAAGAAAATGTGCGCCTTAATATTATAGGAATAATATATATGAGGACATTGAGGTTCGAACCAATGAAAATTTGATAGTATCACCATAATTGATTCCACAACCGTTGTTATATACAATTAATTTTTTTATCAAAAAACAAAAATAATATGATAACGCCTTAATTTAAAGATATCACCACGATATAAAATGAATCGTGATGACTATGACATTATTTACGCATTTTGTAGGAGTGTATAACAACTGACCCACTAACCTAACTTTGTTAATCTACTTAGCCAAAGCAGAACCAATAAACATATGCCACATAATACCATACTATATTACAACATATAATAGAGCTTATAATATATCACTATAATCATGATCCCTCTAAATCAATGGTTGTTGTTCAATGGACCACGATGGACCAATCCTTACAAAATAGTCTATGACCACATCCCTCGGGATAATATAATCACTCATTCTTCCAATAGATACAATCTTGTATATTGTTTCAACTAATGTTTTTTTTTTTTTTTGTTGAGTGAGTTTATTTAATTAGGAAATATTTGACCACGCCAAACGCGAGTAAAGAATGTCATCACACTTTAGTGTTTTTATGCTTTTGTTTTCATGAATACTTTTGTTTTTAATTCTTACATTACAAAACTATATCAAATATTAAATATACAATTCGTGGCTCTCGTGGGACACTCGCGTGGTTTTTTATTCATAAAAATCATATTCATTTCTATATCCTCCAATCCTTATATTGTAACACATAAGAGTTTTCTTTGAGCATTACACCAAAACATAGAAAAAAATGGAAAACTTAGGCACATTATTATCATCACTAAGTTTGAAACCTACCAAAGTTGCAGTTATCACCGTGATTACTACAATTCTAATATGGTTTTTTTGGAGTGCACTGGATTGGATCTGGCTCACACCAAAAAGAATAGAGAAACGTCTGAAACAACAAGGTCTTAAGGGAAATTCATATCGACTCATGGTTGGAGATATTAGAGATATGGTGAAAATGATCAAAGAAGCTAAATCTAAACCTATGGATCCTTACTCTAATGATATTGCTCCTCGTGTTTTGCCTTTTGTTGTTCATACTATTGCTAAATATGGTATGTCATTAACTTAATTTCATGCAAATACATTGTAGTTTCTTTTATGAATATCATCTATAGGCAACTACAGACACTAATATTTCTGCGTGCTTGAGTCTGAGTTCGAACCTAGAATTTCTGGTTAAACTAAAGAAAATATTTTATCGTCTTATTCAAGTATTACATTATGCATGCAGGGAAGAGTTCATTTATGTGGCTTGGTCCAAGACCTAGGATATTCATAATGGATCCAGACAAAATCAAAGAAATGACTACTAAGGTATATGATTTTCAAAAACCAGACGTAAGTCCACTATTCAAACTTCTAGCATCAGGCTTTGCAAATTTGGATGGAGACAAATGGGCCAAACACAGAAAAATTGTCACCCCTGCATTCAATGTTGACAAAATGAAGGTAAGTTTTTACTTTGTATTTCTAAATCTTTTACTGATTTTAATTTTTATTTTACTAAATCTAATACTTCCTCCGTCATATATAAAGTCGAGGCGGTAAACAGACATGACCATTCTGTTTAAGTCTGTCTGCAAAAGCCGTAAAAAATAGAGCAAACATAATTGAGAGTGCGGATAAAAAATTTTGGTCCTTCCTACAAAATGTGAGGGCATTGCGGGCTTGCTGACCTTGAATCCTATAGGTTAAAATTTATCAAAATTCTTGTTAACTTATGCGTATGCAAAATGCTCAAAAAAAAATTATTTGGGCGATACGGAATATTAGAAGATGCATGTCTAAAATTTTGACGGCACCCTATTAAAAGTTATGGTCAAAACGGATATAGTCGGCGGGTCTGACTTGTAATTTCACCCTAATACGAATTGAGTTATTTGAACATTTCATACAAATTAAAAAGTATATGAGTTATATTGGATGGTTATGATTTTTGAAAATTTTATGCAGATGTTGATACCAATATTTTGCCAATCATGCGATGATATGATAAGCAAATTGGAGAAAGTTGTAACTTCATCCAATGGGCCATGTGATTTAGATGTATGGCCTTTTGTCCAAAATGTGTCAAGTGATGTTCTAGCTCGTGCTGGCTTTGGAAGTAGCTTTGAAGAAGGAAAAAGAGTTTTTCAACTTCAAAAAGAAATGATTTCACTTACAATGACCCTTTTCAAGTTTGCTTTCATTCCAGGTTACAGGTTAGACTTCTCTACGGTTCGGTTCGGTTCGATTCTCTCGATTTTTTTAGAGTCTTAATTCTAATCATGCAAATTTTTTGCTAGGTTCTTGCCAACTTATACCAACAGAAGAATGAAAGCAATTGACAAAGAAATAAGAACATCACTAATGAAAATCATAGACAGAAGACTAAAAGCAATAAAAGCTGGGGAACCTACAAACAATGACTTATTAGGCATACTTTTGGAATCAAATTATAAGGAAACTGAAAAGGCTAATGGTGGTGGAGGAATGAGTTTAAGAGAAGTGATTGATGAAGTTAAGCTATTTTATTTGGCTGGACAAGAAGCAAATGCTGAATTGCTTGTTTGGACTTTGTTATTACTTGCCAAGAACCCTGAATGGCAAACAAAGGCTAGAGAAGAAGCTTTTCATGTTTTTGGTAATGAAAATCCAGATTATGAAAAGATTGGTCAGCTTAAAATTGTAAGTTTTCTCTTCACATTTTCAAAAATGAATATTCACACCTTAAACTCAATTCATTTATTCCTTGTCTGAATAGAATGACAGCATTCAAGTTATTATCTAAATTGTCAGATTCGTCTTATGTTTTCAGAACTATGTGTAGGTTTTACTCTGGTTTTATGATGGAAAAACAAACACTGGTCATATTTTGTTATGGTTTGACCGTAATAAATACTTTATGAGGTCTTTCTTAACCACGGTTTAACAGTAAAAAAATTGGACTTTGTGAGTTAGTCCGTCTTAAACAACGCCTTAAATAATTCTTGATTTCGCTAATCCTAATTATATGAAACAGATATCAATGATTCTACAAGAGAGTCTAAGGCTATATCCACCGGTCATCATGCTATCTCGATTCCTTCGCAAAGACACGAAACTCGGAGACCTAACACTTCCCGCGGGAGTCGAACTCATAGTACCAGTATCAATGATGCATCAAGAAAAAGAATTTTGGGGTGACAATGCTGGAGAGTTCAATCCAGAAAGATTCTCAGAAGGAGTTTCAAAGGCAACAAAAGGCAAAGTTTCTTACTTGCCTTTTGGATGGGGTCCTAGGCTTTGTATTGGTCAAAACTTTGGTTTATTAGAAGCTAAAATTGCTGTGGCTATGATTCTTAGAAAATTTTCTTTAGAGTTTTCAAGTTCATATACTCATGCTCCTTCCTTTATTATTACTCTTCAGCCTGAGCATGGTGCACATCTTATTTTGCATAAACTTTAGAGTGAAGTTTAGTTATTACTCTTGTTACTTTTTACTAAATAAATTAGGGTTCTTGCATTTGAAACTCTTGGTTTTGTTTTTAATAGGTTTGTTCTTGTTTATTTATATATATTATGTTGTTTGTTATGTTAATTTTTGTTACTTTGGCTGGTATGTAATTGAAATGACAAATTTGTTATTTTACATTACTTTGTGTTTTATTAATTTTCTCTTTAGTTTATGTACAATTAGTTATATAAGGGGTTGTTCATTGCAACCTTGTAATTTCTCTCGCATTCTAGTAAATAATAAAAATATATTCTTCTATATTAGAAAAAGATGAATTTTTTAAAGTAAAATAGTTAAATAAAATAAAATTAATGTTTTTTTTTTTTATAATTTAGAATAAGAAAATTGAAAATTTTTTTTTATAAACTAGAAAGGAGGAAGTATATATCTTGATTACAAACTTTAGATATATCTTTTAAATATTGAAATTTAAACACATCCTTTTAAACGACGAGATCTTACTTTCCCTTACCATTCTCATCAACCCTAAAAAACACAAACATACCCTATCAAGAATTTGGATTCAACATTTTTTTCAACTTCTCTCTCTATTTCTACTCCAATTCCGTCAAACTAAACAACTTAATCAATTTCTATTCTTTTTCATTCGAATTAAGCACCTTCATCTCTCACATTTGAGGAATATTCTATAAGTTTCTAATTCTCACATTACTTTTAATTTTGATGTATATGTTATTTCTTTATGTGCTCTAATTTTTTATATATTTAAATATATGAAATAGTAAATAAATTTTAACATATGAGAAAAAAAAAGTATACATGACTAAAAGGAAAACAGGCAACAAGTTGTTTGCTATCCCTCATAATTAGCAAAATCAATCATCTTAAAATCTATATTCATTAACTTTGGAGATAAAACTTTGCTTCAAGTACTAGAAAATCAAAACTATCCGACACAAACACTACAAAAGCACGTTGATTGTAAGGACACATTTTCTCATGTTTGATTACTTTACTTGACGTGTCTTTGTGGTTGTATGTCATACAATAAAAACTTATGTTCTCAGTCTCACTAGTGGAGAAACTCTAGTCAATTCCACACATACATGTTTCCCTATGATTCATCTCTACATTAGAACATCTAATGTCCTAAGTGTTAATCTTCCCTTGGGTTAGTCAAGAAATTCAAAGATGCTTCTTTATTTATAGATACTCTGATCCACTGAAGTATATCAAATAGGACATCCCTAAAAAGGTCATACCAGTATTTGAAGTCTGAAAGTTCCCTACAATGAATCATGTGTTTCCTAAATACATAAAAAATGTCCTGCGACAAACACAAAAAACCTCATCTATAAAAAATAAACGAATCACAAATCGATATCTCGGGATAGTATGGTATTTCTCCGATGAAATTCTAATTAAGCTATATTATATTCCATCTAATTGATATGTAAATATATATATATATATATATATATATATATATATATATATATATATATGTGTGTGTGTGTGTGTGTGTGAACTTATATTTTGATTAAATTTAAGATTATTTGGTGTTAGGATTATGCTGCTAGTAAAAGTTATGATCCATAAGTCAAAACCTTGTGAATAAAACCGATGTAAAATGGTTCAAGTTAATAAGTTGAAAATTGTTCAAGAAATGTATGAGTTTATAATTCTAATCAAACTAATTCTCGATTCAATCATGATCACTTTTTTTTCATTAAAAAAATTAATTATGAAATTGTGTGATTTGAAACAATTTAGGGATGATCATAAATAATAAATCCAAGATTGCCTCTATAAAAGTGATTTCAATAAAAAAAATTCCCTGATTCTAATGAGGTGTAAGTTTGATTCAAATCACATAAATATTTGATTTGAAATGAATCATGGTTGAAATTTAATTTTTGAATTTTGCGATTTTCTTGATTCCCATCTCTAACTTGGATCAATAACTTAAATCAAGTGTGTGAATTAAGGATTTTAACTTCTTGATTTAAAACATTCTCTTTTTTGAATCAGATCATCATATTTGCTACTGACTATAATCATAAGGGTAATTTTACTCAAGTGAATTAACTCAAGCATATATATAAATCAAATTTTCTCTCTAGTTCATTACCTCGTAATTTAGAGCATATTTTGAATTAGGGAAGTTACACGTTCAAGAATGAGTGAAGGTATTATAGAATTCAATCTTGTGAGATACATACGTCAGAAGTGAAAGATTCAAATTGAATCTTAGTGTGTTTTTAATTTTCAGCAATATATGGTCCATTGATTGTATTAAAATACATGTTATAATAATTGTGGAAGGCTATGAATTTTTAATGGTTCCCTATTGGATTCTAGAATAGGCGCAAAGTATAAGGACTAAACACATTGACCTAGAATAAATACTAGTGCACTATTCTCTATCCCTCTCTTAAATTTTCTGTATATATTTTGGTTGACCAGATTTTATCTCATTTTGTAGAATGTCTAGGTTTTATTTGCTTATAGAGATTTATTTTAAGAGTAGATTTGGGATAGATTTGTTAATCAAATTTGTCTCTCTGGTGATTATTACTCTTTGTAACTTACAATATTATATTGTTTACTTGATTAGTAATATTCAATTTAGATATCTCGTATATATGAAATTTGGTTGATTGATTCATCAGCTAATGTTCTCATATTTTCTTATTCATTATACTATTTTATTAAATTACAAATGATGAAAATTTATTTAGATGGGGTGAATAAATTCTTAAAGTAAAAATACATTTTTAAATTTTGTTGTGAAAACGAATGAAAAACTATGATAAACAGAAGTTTTAGCCTAGATCAAACAAAGTCATTTAAACCGAATCAATTATTGGAAACTCGGATATGCATAATATACTGAATAGAATACAATACAATGATAAGAACTAAGGCAACTATTTATCAATCAATCGTTTACTATGATCACAATGTTAACCTATTTCCAATAGAATTAATGATAAAAACGAAACCTAGCAAATTATCGAACACTTGGTGTGCAATCAATTTTTTCATATTTACCTTTTAACTTTGTTGATATGAAATACCACTTACAATATAATTTATTGTAATGTAATCAACAAAGCAATTTAAAGTTTAACACTCAAAGAATTTTTCTATACATGTCAATTACACAATCAATGAATTTAACAAATTTCTATAGAAAGTAAATGAGAGAGAGGGCACAAGGATTTGTTTAGGAAGTTCACAAATATTCCTAACTATGGATAAGTTTGCCCTCAATTCCAAATGAAATTGAGATATCAATCTTACTTTTCAAAAAGTTGATTACAAGAGAAATGTAGCAATACAACCCTACAAGCCTAATGTTTGATGTTGATTCTAACCATTTCTCTTCCCTTGATCTTGAGCTCAACCAAGTATCCTGATAGCACTAATTGATTCACCGTATCACGCTACTCCTTTGCAAGAACCCTTGTTCTTCAAAGATTTCACTCAATCGAATCCAATTGTGTATTATCGTGTCCCAAGATTTCCAAACGATTCACCGTCTCATGCTACTACTTCAAAAAAATCTACCATTCTTAGAAGCTTTCACTCGATCGAATAAAATATTTGTGAAATCTTGTGTAAACCCCCAAATCAGTACTATGATCTTAGAGGACAAACCCTTCCCAATGAAACCCCCAAAGATTCTCGACACAATATATTGGTACACCAACCTGAATTGGATGTTATCAACACATATCTAGATGACACACAAACAAAAAATGATTATGTGTTCTTTGTTTGTGTGTATGCATAGATGGAGGGTTAAATATGAATGGTTATCTTTGTATGAGGTTATATTTTTAACAAGTTTGAAATAATGCATGTATGAAGTATTTATATGTGTGCAAGTTGGAGGTAAAAGGGAAACCTAAAAGTTTGAAAAAGAATGCATTTTTCAAAAAAGATACAGTATGTGTCAAAACATATAAGTCATGTGTAGACAAATTTTAAAATATGTGTTGACTTGTAAAAGGTCATGTGACGACATATAGAAACAGAAGTTGCAAGCTTTGAAAATGGGTTACATGTGTCGACCTGTATATCGTATATGTCGACACATAAATGAGATTTTTCCAGTATGTGTTAATCTAAAAGGTTGTTTGTGTTGATACATAGAAATAAAGGCTACAGACTTTAATATTTACCAACATGTGTCGAATTGTACCTCGTAGATGTCGACACATAGACCTGTTTTTCATGCACAAACTGATTTTTTATGCATGATACTTTCTCCAAACATGTCTAAATGTATTTTAAGTACCCTAATACAAAGGTGCACATAATGTCTTGGAGATATTGTCCAATATACATAAATGATAAAGTTATCCTAGGTTCGACATCATGAAAAACATCTAACAGGCAAGTGCACTTAAATTTTTTGCTTTAAAAGCGAATGGAAAATTATGGCAAGCAAAATTTTTAGCCTAGATCAAATAACTCGTCTAAACAGAACCAATTATTTTAAACTTGGATATGTGTAATATACTAAATGGAATACAATACAATAATATGAACTAATATAATAATTTCTTAATCAATCGTTTTACTATGATACAAACATTAACCTATTTCCAATAATTTTTTATTGATTTGAGATATATATATATTAGTTTTATAAAAAAATAATTGTCTTGATTCACTTAAATTATTCGATTTCAATTGAATCGCATCATAATCAAACTAAAATAATTATTTCCTCAAAAAATGAAAAAAAAATGAATTTTATGAAAATTCCTTTGAAAAACTAGTTTATAATTAAAATTGGTTTTAAACCGGTATTGATACTGATTTGAAACCACTTCAATTATTAGAATGGTTTTCATAACAAATGGTTTGAAATATAAACCAAATTCATAAAATAGGGTTGGTTCATATGATTTGGTTAACCATGCACAACCCTATATAGTATGCTCACTCCTACTATACCAGGTCATTTCTTTTTCTCCTAAACAACACTTCTCTAGAAGAACTAATAAGTTCTTTAAGAAGTTATGAGATTGAGCTAGAACAAGATAAACTGCAAAAGAAGATAAAATATATGGCGTTCAAGTCCATCAAGAAATCTAAGAAGTCCAAATCTCTTCAAGCATAAGAGATAGAGGATTCATAAAAAGATCTTTACGATGAAGAATATGAGTTGTCTCTTTTGTCCATAAGGGTTAATCGTCTCTAGAAGAAAAGTCAAAACAACAGGTTCAGAAGCTTAAGAAGGACTGGAGGTCGCTTCGAATCAACCTCTGATCAAAGGAAGACTGGTGACAACAAAGTCACTTACTATAAGTGCAATGAGCCAGGACACTAGAAAGACAACATCAAAAGGAGAACTCTCAAAGTAAAAAGGAAAATGGTAACAAGGGACGAATCCATTTAACAAAATTCACTCAATTTTGGCACAAGGCCTGCAACATGATTCAACACATCAACACGGAATAACGCAATCATTTCATCATAATACACATAATGTCCTAACTTATCTTATAAGGGTCTAATCTCTACCTTATCCTAAGTATTATAAATAAACATTCTTGTACTCTTTTTATCCTACCTAACTGTAGATCATTCAATTACCTAACCAACGCTTCGAATGGAACATCGATTAGAGTCCTAAAACTAAAGTTATGTCACTTTTAAGAATTCACTGATGTCCACCACTAGGTCATCGCCCGACGACGTGGTAGCGATCCCAATCCTCGCCCGGCGCTGCCCCTCTGACTTGTCCATCTTTTGGCAACGCTCCAGTGAGAGACCTCCTCCTATACAAAAATCTAGGGGAACGTGTTTTTACCCCTTCTCAGCACTGCTGGAGCGAGCTCTATCGCCTAACACTCCAAATCCACCACACGGTGGTACATGTAACGTCCCTGACGGCCTTCAGGATCATTGATTGGCCCCACAAACCAACATGAGTCTCTTCAGTATGCTTTGGCCTCACTCGCACGCTTTCTGATAAACTTCTTAGAAGGTCACCCATCCCAATACTACTCAAAGTCAAGCACGCTTAACTATAGATCATAACCCGTTAATAACCCTCAGGTTCTAGTCTTCATCATTATAGTTTTTAGGTTGGGGTTTTATACAACAACTATTACAGCAAGATAATTGATAACACGAATTTATATAACATATTTGACGTAATTTTCATAGACAATGTTACTATTTTTATTTAATTATATTACTTTATTTCTGTATTACGTTGGTATTTTCTATGTTTCAGGTATTTGTATTAGATAAAGATAAATTGAGCAAAGAAGTAAAATCGAGGAAAAATCGGATTAAAAAGCAAAAGAAATGAAGCAAAGGGGTGATATAGCAAAAATGAGGGGTTAAGAAGGAGAAAACAATTATACAAGCCCACAGCAAGCAGGCCCAGACTAAGCCCAGCACGCAAGCCAGCTGCCACGTGGCTGAGACGGCCGTCTCATCCTCTCACTTCCCTTGGAGGCGCCCGCCTCCTTAGCAAAGTGGGGTCCACCATTTTCCACGTAGTTTGTGAGACGCACGTCTCATGTTTGACTTGTTCTTCTGAGGCGTCCGCCTCCTACTCTTAAGGGAGTTATATTTTCTCTCCACGATGACATTTTGGATACGAAGTTTAAGGAACGGGAAGTTACCAAGTGAGCTATAAATACAAGTTCAAGTCTCAGAGTTAGGGTCGGCATTTTTACCGAACAACCGTTCTTTCGTTATTTCGCAAATTTTATTTCAGTTTTGTACTTTGAATTTATTTTAGTTTTCAGTTTCTTTGTTTAAGTTTTATTTCAGTTTTCACTGATCTAACCTTACGTTAGATCTAGTGCTTTTTATTCCTTGTCGTATTTTCATTTCTTTCAATTCAAGAAGTCTCTGAGCAGATCCAACCGACTTGTGGTGGAGTGCTCGTTTATTTCGAAGAACAAGATTATTTCCAGTATTCTTATTTTCAGGTTTTTAATTTAATTATTTTATTTTATTTAATATACTGTTGCCTAATATTATTTATTTGATTGTGGAAATGTTTAAATATATTGAACCAATTTATTTATGCATGTCCGAATTAATTAATATGTCTGGCTAAATCTTTCTGATATTGGTATGTAAATTAATCGAACCAAAGGAATCCTAAATAAACTGGCATAATATTACGTTGTTAAAAATATTCTTTCTGACTTAGATATCCAATTTAATTTATTAAAAGGCTTAGAAACCAACGGAGCGAAAGTTTGAGGTTAATAAACTGGACTAAGGTTAGAAACCAACAGAGCGAGAGTTTGAGGTTTAAAACCAGATAGTGGATACTAGGTATTAATTTTAAAGACTGCTGATCCGCTGTCGCACGCGAATCAAAACGAGTAATTTTTAAAAACGTAGTATAGCGACAATGACTCGAATCGTCTCACAAGGATTCTTGATTATTACTAACCGAAGGTAAATTAAATTAGGGGGTTGGTTTGGTGTTCGATTAAGAAAAAGCAGAAAATAAGCGCTTAAAATAAGTGATTATAAAATAAGTCAATCTACCGATTCAGTTTCTACTATCATCGATTATTATAATTTTAATACCCGAAGCGGATTGTCTATTCCTATTTGGATACAAACCCAGTGACAAGCGCGGTGAATTTTGTGAGATGTACGATCCTATTGTCCGAATTAAGCAAACGGGATAAATTTTCATGGATTAAGCAAACATGATTGATCAGACACAACAACGAATTAAGCAAACGCGATGAGTCTAAGTTAGGATCATACAATCAACCAAATTGAATCAATATATTTTATGCAATTGAATTAAGCATACAATAACACAAAATATTATTGAAAGGAATTAAACTGAAATTAACATTATAATAATCTCAAGTGTTGGAACCTGAACACACTAGATCGACTCTGGATGTTTAGTTCCTCATCATAATCGTCAAAAACAAAAAGTATTTTTTTCTGAATAATGAAAGGTAATTCCAAATTACTGTAGCGGCTGCTAGGTATAGCAAGGACAAGAATTCGGGTCATAACCCAACTGGGTCAAAAACACAACCCGGGCCCAAAACAAATGACCCAAAACTTAAATATAAAAAATGCTGCAACTTCAACGACTTTTTCAACCTTGCTAAAGTCCGAATCATCTTCTATCCACAACTAGAGAGTTGTAGCTCTTTCTCTTAGCTTTCCAACGCATGGTCAAACGCCTCAATCCGATTCCTGTAGCTCAAGTTATAAATGTTTCCGTGAAAGCTGTTAAAGCTGAAAAATAAATACGAAAATGAAATAAGTGCAAAAATAGAATAAAATAGAAAAACAATATAAAATATAAAAATAATCAAAGGAAAACAAGGAAATGCTTAGATACAAACATGGAAGAATGTGCATGAAAATGCACTGATCAAATTCCCCCACACTTGAACTTTTGCACTCCGAGCAAAATAAAGTAAAAAGAAACACAAAAGCATCATCAGTTACTCGTTCTAGGCTACAAACTCCTCTTCGGTTAAGATTGCATCAATAGGTAATAATATTACACACTAAGGATATCGTAGAAACACTAATATTATCTCCTGAATATAGAACCGAATTTAAATCAAATTATTATGCTAAAGTCTAACTTACTCATCCTCCTTTTTGCTCTATTTTCATTCAGGCGCAATCACATTAAGCCCGTTATCTCCACACACTCATAGCAAAGCGACCGGTTAGTGACTCTGATCCTTTTTGCATGGGGTTCTGGTACTTACGTGGCATAACCCTTTGCTTACTCAGTTGTAGTTGCGGGGGATCGGACCGTAATCCTCCCTACCAAGTTCAGCACCAGAAACCGTTGAACCAACTAACAACGAGTCTTATTATCAACTCTCTTTTTTGTAGGCTCTACGATCGTTGGGTTAAGTGACCGGGTGAGGATCACCAAACTTAGAAGGCGCATTCTTTTTTTTCCTCTTTTAAATTTTTTTCTCTGGAACACTCACTTATATTCATCAGCTTCCTTGCATAGAGTATGTGTGAGATGGTGCTGACTGCTGAAATAAACTACTCAAGAGCTGTCAGAGAATGAGAATTCAAGGCTAAAATATAATAAGAATTCAAATCAATTTCCATATGCAGGAGACTTACAGTGTTAAGACGATACCGATCTTATGAACTTTTCTCAAGTCTCCACAACTAACCTCAGATTAATCTCTAACCCCAGAACTTTTAAACCAGCTGCAATTTATTTTATAACTAAAAACAAAACAAAACAAAAAAACAGGGAACAAAAGCAAATAAAACAAAAGATTCTCTCTCCCACACTTAAAACAAGCATTGTCCTCAATGAAAAGACATAACTACTAAATAGGAGTGAGAGAGAGAAAGGAAAGAACACACCCCGAGTAGTCAAGGAGGATAAGTAATCACATAAGCATCCTTTCTCAAACAGAGATCTTCTACATTCTCTTCTTCCAAAGTGGGGCTCTCATGGAGTAGTTTTGGGTAATGTCCATTGAACTTGAGAATTTTATCACTGCCTTCGCCTTTTATTCCAAGATCAAAGAAGAATCTTCGATAAGTAAAAGTGTCGAATGGGCACGTGATCTTCTTTTCAACAACATCGGAGATCAAAAGATTGAAGGGCTTCCTCACTACTTTTGTTTCATCTTCCCCTTCAATTGAGAACATGTGCAAAATCATGGATGGGCTAATATTGGGAATGTCGGCTAAAGTCCACCCAATCTCCTTCTTATGCTTCTTCAAAACCTGCAAAAGCTTATTTTCTTGATAAAATTAAGGTTAGAAGAAATTATAACGGTAGCTTTTCATTCATCTCTAAATAAGCATATTTAAGATTTTCAGGAATTTGTTTCAGCTCTTGGGAAGGTGGTTGTTCGATTGATGGTTTGTTCCGGGAAGCCGGGGTGTCGAGAGTTTCATCTACATGAACAACTTCATTTGCAACCTCATTTGCAGTAAGAATATCAACTTGCAAGGCACCTCAATTTCAAAGACAAACAGAGCAAATTTTAGTGTCGACAAACATCACAAGAATAAACATCGTCAAAACCGGACAATGATGGAAAATCATGCAAATAAATCACTACAAGTATCATCAACAATTTCGGAATAAACTCTATTTGAAAAAGAACTCTTCCAAGGGTTGTTGGTTTGATCCTTGAGCTTGTTGCATGACATTCACCAAATTGGCAAGTTGTTCAATCTGTGTTTGCAGAGTCTGTAAAGTATAATCTATTTGTTGTTGATATTGGAGATTACTTGCAGCCATTTGTTTAACAATGTCCTCTAGTGAAGGCTTGGGAGGTGCATAGCTCACAACTGAATTCTTTAGATGCGTATGTGCATCTTCACCTGCAAAACCATTAAATCTAGGCAGCAAATGTATTAAACTAGATTTCAATTCAAAAGGTGCTTCACCTGTAGGATAGTCAATACATAAACCATTATAGTTCATATAAGGGGAAACCAATTGCCTTAAAGTTCTTTGTTCATCCATCTTATCAACAAACACATAAATACAAACTATGTCCCAAACATGCAGAATCAAATAGAAAGATGAAAAACGATTAAAATAAATTCATAAAAATATAAAAACACCAAATTTAATCTAACAACGTAAAATAATAATTTTGAGATTTTTTTTATTTTTTCGACTCTATGAAAACAGTAATAAATTAATTAAAAATAGAAAAAAGATGAATTTGGCGTTTGGATTCCTTACTCTTTAGAGTAAGGAGAATTGATCGCACGATTTTTCTGCTTCCAATACGCAAAAATATTATACAATCGGACAGAAATTTTCTAAAAACCTGTTTTTTTTCTGACTCTAAACGCGAATTGGCAAAAACCGTGAGGAAACTATGGCCTAAATGCGAGAACACTAATCCTAAGACTCTAAAATTAGTTAATAACAACAAGAATCCAGCGCTAATTTGATCCGTCGCACGCGAATCAAAACGAGTAATTTTGAAACGTAGTATAGCGACAATGACTCGAATCGTCTCACAAGGATTCTTGATTATTACTAACCAAGGTAAATTAAATTAGGGGTTGGTTTGGTGTTCGATTAAGAAAAGCGAAAATAAGCGCTTAAAATAAGTGATTATAAAATAAGTCAATCTACCGATTCAGTTCCTACTATCATCGATTATTATAATTTTAATACCCGAAGCGGATTGTCTATTCCTATTTAGATACAAACCCGTGACAAGCGGTGAAGTTTGTGAGATGTACGATCCTATTGTCCGAATTAAGCAAGCGGGATAAATTTTCATGGATTAAGCAAACATGATTGATCGACAACAACGAATTAAGCAAACGCGATGAGTCTAAGTTAGGATCATACAATCAACCAAATTGAATCAATATATTTTATGCAATTGAATTAAGCATACAATAATACAAAATATTATTGAAAGGAATTAAACTGAAATTAACATTATAATAATCTCAAGTGTTGGAACCTGAACACACTAGATCGACTCTGGATGTTTAGTTCCTCATCATAATCGTCAAAAACAAAAAGTATTTTTTTCTGAATAATGAAAGGTAATTCCAAATTACTGTAGCGGCTGCTAGGTATAGCAAGGACAAGAATTCGGGTCATAACCCAACTGGGTCAAAAACACAACCCGGGCCCAAAACAAATGACCCAAAACTTAAATATAAAAAATGCTGCAACTTCAACGACTTTTTCAACCTTGCTAAAGTCCGAATCATCTTCTATCCACAACTAGAGAGTTGTAGCTCTTTCTCTTAGCTTTCCAACGCATGGTCAAACGCCTCAATCCGATTCCTGTAGCTCAAGTTATAAATGTTTCCGTGAAAGCTGTTAAAGCTGAAAAATAAATACGAAAATGAAATAAGTGCAAAAATAGAATAAAATAGAAAAACAATATAAAATATAAAAATAATCAAAGGAAAACAAGGAAATGCTTAGATACAAACATGGAAGAATGTGCATGAAAATGCACTGATCAACTGCGAAAGCGTTTTAAAAGAGATTAAACTTTATTTATTTTCAAAAAGTGTTTTTAAATTCGGCGGGATAGCGAGAGCATACGTTAGGATTTAATTACATGATCCGATTCAACAGAGCGAAAGTTTGAGATAGGATTTTTAGATGAATATTGTTTGCTGAAAGAATTTCTATCAACTTGAGTAATAAGTCAGTGAAAATTCAGATCCCCTTAGGTTAGACAAATTACATACCGATATCTATTTAATTATTATATTTTCCTTAACCAATATTTTAAAGAATTATTCGCCTTAGCTGTATACCGTAACTTAGGATAACGATAAATCAATTTTTAGTCTCTGTGGATTCGATATCTTTTAAAGCTACGCGATAGGACTGTGCACTTGCAGTCTGCTGATTAATAGACGATAAAGTCGCGATCAATAATCACCAACAGCAATACAATGATAACAACAAAATACCCACAATTCTATGGAGAATTCACATATAACAAAACATCAAATTAATTCAGAAAGGAAAATCATAAATCAAACATACAAAATCTACAGAGAATAAGAAATCTTCACTACTCTCTCATGTTATAACAACCATTTAGAGAATTCATTTACCCCCCTTACCTTAGATTCCTTGCTCTTCACCTTTCTCTTTGCGATCTCTACGATGATTCCCAAATTCTATCGTGCCCTAACCTCTTCTTTCACCGTTCTCCAAAGAATACGATCCTCACAAGTGAATTCATAAAACCCAACTTATTCCTTTTGTCATTCTTACCCCTTGGACCCCCATTATATTATCTCACTCTTACCCTCACTTATTCCACACAACATTACCATTTAGCCTTTCTTGTCTCTACACCATTATTCCTCTAACTTAATCATAATAATAATAATTTCTAAATATTATTATTAAATCTAATTAATCCTAAATAATTATTTAAATTCTAAATAATTATAAACTATTCAAATACTATTCATATTTCTATTATTCCAACATTACCCCACAACATTGTATCACCGACAACTTCAACATATCGTATAAATCACCATAATTCATATATTCGTCAATAATCACCAATATTTACACTAAATTAATTAAATAACTAATTAACTATTTAAATTCTAATTTTTGGGTTTTACAATCAACATTACAACGAAAAATCTATCGGATTAAATCAAGCTCAATAAAACTTTACCAACACGATGTGCAACTCTTTAGGGAAATCTTTTGTGTATAGTTTTGTAAATAAGCAAGGAGTTGTTGCTCGTATCTTGCTGTAAAACTCTTAGGTATTTTTATTTGTATTGAAACGGTTGTGTAATATGCTTAAAAAAAGCAATCTATAATACATTGAAAGTATTCAACTATTGTTGATTCCTTGAGAGACTGGGTGAAGATCGACAGCCTTATTGGGGGTGCCAATAAGGTTGATCGGACTTATTGTGGATTGTATGTAATCAACTTGGTTATAGTGGATTAAGTTCTTATTGAAGGAAATTCACATTTAGGGTGGTATGGAGTAGCTTAGTTAACAGTGAATCAGGATAAAAATAAATGTGTACATTTATTTTTATGTTCTAAGTTATCTTTATCTTTCATCAGCGAAAAGGGGTTAAAAATTAGTTTAGTGAAACCCAATTCAAACTCCCCCTTTCTTGTGATTCTCACCTTCACCTTCTTCTTCTTCTTCTTCTTCTTTGTGGAGTTCCCAAGGGAAATTAGAGAGTTATAGATCTAGTGAATTACCGTTGGAACGATAATCACCTAGATCAAATGCAATAGATCTCTACATTCATCTCTAAATGCTCTCAATTTGATAATTCGAGGAGGTTACTAACTGGTAAATCAAAAATTGGATTTGGAATAGTAAAAATCAAAATCATCTTCTTTGTTCGCACAATAGAGTTGAAAAGCGAACATAAATTTGTGGAAATCATAGAAATCAGAAGTCAATTTCGGCTAACAATGACATTGTTTCGTTCAAGAACCAGAAATAGATACAGTTGGAAAACTGTTGTTCTTGAACGGTGCTCTGATCTCCTTTAAGTTGACGCGGGGTGGACTTGCATGGTTAGCACGATCCAACGTCTAAGTCAGTTCAAGATTCGAGAAGAGTAATAAAAGTGGAGTTCATAGATGATACCTGACTCATTGAGCGTGAATTGATTTTTATACATTAGATCAAGTAGAATGAATTTAATATGAATTGAAACTTAGTCATTTGAGCATTTAGTTTGTCTAAAACATCTTCACTCTCAATACTAGCGGTTACAAATAAAAACATTAACGAAAGATGACTAGGATTTCACATACCAAATTTGCTCAAACAACAAATTCTTCAATCAATTTTATTTTACTATACATAATTATTTTAAAAAATTAATAAATCAATTTTATGATTCTTCGCAATGAGATACATAGGCACGCAGCTTACAAACCAAGGCGAGCCCCCCAACTAAATACTTAAAACCCTTTTGTTTTTCTAAGCTTTTAAATTACATGCCTTTAAAGTAGAAATTCCCACCTTACCTTTATACCTAAAAGCGGAGCCCCTTGAGAACAAGGGATATGAAGGGCTGCCTAACACATTCCCTTCATCTAATTGACTTACGAACTTAGAATATCTGAAAAAATTAGGGTTATTTGTTACTTAAATTATAAATAATTAAATCTAATTAATCCTAAATAATTATTTAAATTCTAAATAATTATAAACTACTCAAATATTATTCGTATTTCTATTATTCCAACATTACCCCACAACACTGTATCACCGACAACTTCAACATATCGTATAAATCATCATAATTCATATATTCTTCAATAATCACCAATATATACACTAAATCAATTAAATAACTAATTAAATATTTAAATTCTAATTTTTGGGTGTTACAATCAACATTACAACGAAAAATCTACCGGATTAAATCAAGCTCAACAAAACTATACCAACACGATGTGCAACTCTTTAGGGAAATCTTTTGTGTATAGTTTTGTAAATAAGCAAGGAGTTGTTGCTCGTATCTTGCTGTAAAACTCTTAGGTATTTTTATTTGTATTGAAATGGTTGTGTAATATGCTTAAAAGAAGCAATCTATAATACATTGAAAGTATTCAACTATTGTTGATTCCTTGAGAGACCGGGTGAAGATCGACAGACTTATTGGGGGTGCCAATAAGGTTGATCGGACTTATTGTGGATTATATGTAATCAACTTGGTTATAGTGGATTAAGTCCTTATTGAAGGCAATTCAAATTTAGGGGTGGTATGAAGTAGCTTAGTTAACATTGAATCAGGATAAAAATAAATGTGTTCATTTATTTTAATGTTTTAAGCTATCTTTATCTTCTATCAGCGAAAAGAGGTTAAAAATTAGTTTAGTGAAATCCAATTCAAACTCCCCCTTTCTTGTGATTCTCACCTTCACCTTTTTCTTCTTCTTCTTCTTTGCGGAGTTCCCAAGGGAAATTAGAGAGTTATAGATCTAGTGAATTACCGTTGGAATGGTAATCACCTAGATCAAATGCAATAGATCTCTAAATTCATCTCTAAATGCTCTCGATTTGATAATTCGATGAGGTTACGAACTGGTAAATCAATAATTGGATTTGGAATAGTAACAATCAAGATCATCTTCTTTGTTCGCACAATAGAGTTGAAAAGCAAACATAAATTTGTTGAAATCATAGAAATCAGAAGTCAATTCTGGCTAACAATGACATTGTTTCTTTCAAGAACTAAAAATAGATACAGTTGGAAAACTGTTGTTCTTGAACGGTTCTCTAATCTCCTTTAAGTTGATGCGGGGTGGACTTGCATGGTTTGCACGATGCAGCGTCTAAGTCAGTTCAAGATTCAAGAAGATTAATAAAAGTGGAGTTCATAGATGATACCTAACTCATTGAGCGTGAATTGATTTTTATACATTAGATCAAGTAGAATAAATTTAATATGAATTGAAACTTAGTCATTTGAGCATTTAGTTTGTCTAAAACATCTTCACTCTCAATAATAGCGATTACAAATAAAAACTTTAGCGAAAGATGATTAGGATTTCACATATCAAATTTGCTCAAACAACAAATTCTTCGATCAATTTTATTTCACTATACATGATTATTTAAAAAAATTAATAAATTATTCGAATTGGAATGTTTTTAATTATAAGAATGTTTTTCAATTAAAAAATCTCCACGCACTCCACGAGCTTCAATATTTAAACAATAAGCAATGATAGAACGAGCACCTCGCTTTCTCAATTACAACATATTTTAATCCTTCCTTTTGTCCCTTTCTTTGGACTGTTTGTTATTTAGATAAGTGTAAGTCCCTACTTATAGTTATATAACACACACATCGACAACTATACTACCAACCAACACCAAGAAAAAGAAGAATCCTATATCAAAGAATCACATAATATAAAAATGGGTTCAGAATCAAAGCCATTGAAAATCTACATGCTCCCATTCTTCGCACAAGGACACTTAATACCTCTCGTTAACCTAGCTCGTTTAGTATCCTCAAAAAACCAACAGGTTACCATCATAACAACTCCCTCCAACGCTCAACTCTTCGACAAAACAATCCAACAAGACAAATCCGCCGGCCACCGCATTACCATCCACATCATCAACTTCCCCTCCACCCAGCTCGGCCTCCCGACCGGAGTCGAGAACCTCTTCGCCGCTTCGGATAACCAAACTGCCGGCAAAATAGCCATGGCTGCTCATCTCCTTAAACCGGATATCGAAAGCTTCATGAAACAAAACCCTCCTGATGTCTTCATTCCTGATATCATGTTCACGTGGAGTGAACAAATATCAAAAGATCTTCGAATTCCAAGGCTTGTTTTTAACCCTATTTCGATATTTGATGTTTGTCTCATCGAAGCTATAAAATCTCATCCTGAAGCTTTTGTTTCTGACTCAGGACCTTATCATATCCCCGGCCTGCCTCATCCACTTACACTCCCTATCAAACCCTCGCCAGGGTTCGCTAGGGTCACTGAGTCATTGGTGGAAGCAGAAAAAGGCTCGCATGGCGTTATAGTAAATAGTTTTGCGGAACTCGACGAAGGTTACACTGAATACTACGAGAATCTCACCGGACGTAGGGTTTGGCACGTTGGACCAACTTCTCTCATGGTGGAAAACACCAAAGAGAAGAAACCAGTTAATAATGATACTAATGGTAATGATAAACACGAAACTCTCGCGTGGCTCGATACGAAGGAGGTAGGTTCGGTTGTATACATTAGCTTCGGGAGTTTATGTCGATTATCGAATGAACAACTTAAGGAGATAGGTTTTGGAATTGAAGCTTCGAAGCATAGTTTTCTTTGGGTGGTGCATGGAAAAGAAGGAGAAGAAGATGATATCTGGTTACCAAAAGGTTTTGTAGAGAGAACTAAGGATGAAAATAGAGGACTATTGATCAAGGGCTGGGTTCCGCAGGCTTTGATATTGGATCATCCATCAATAGGTGGATTCTTGACACATTGCGGTTGGAATGCGACGGTGGAAGCGATAGGTTCCGGTGTACCGATGATCACGATGCCGGGGTTCGGAGATCAATATTACAATGAGAAATTGGTGACGGAGGTGCATTGTATTGGTGTGGAGGTTGGTGCGGCGGAGTGGAGTATGTCACCTTATGATGCTAAGAAGACGGTGGTGAGTAGAGAGAGGATTGAGAAGGGTGTGAAGACTTTGATGGATAGTGATGGTGATGGTGGAGAGATAAGGAAAAGAGCTAGAGAAATGAAGGAGAAAGCTTGGAAAGCTGTTCAAGAAGGTGGATCGTCGCAAAATTGTCTTACTAAGCTTGTTGATTATCTTGAGAGTGTGGTGGTTTCTAAATTGGGAGAGCAAAAGTAGCTTGTGTGCTAGTTTCAATTTTTCTTTTGAATGGTTGTATGTATAATTTTTCTCTAGTGTTTTGATTAATAAATAATAAGTTGTGGTTAAAAATAAATTTGAAATGAAATAATGGTGAATGTTGGACATCCTATCATTTAATTACTAGAATAATTAGTTTGTCTAATATAAACTAATGTGATACCCGTGCGTTTGCACGGGTAGTCCGTTAGTATTTAATTATTTTGTTCAATATTGATGTTATATAAAAATTCAATATTATAAATAAAGATGTTTAAAGTATATAAACTTAATTTGAATTAAAAAACATATGTAGAATGTATGATGCAAAAGTGATACTTGTTCCTTCGCACGGGTATCCGTTCTGTATTTTTATTTTGTTCAATGTTTATATTATTGTTAAGAAAAACGTAAAAAAAAAAAATATATAAATTTAATGATTTGACCCTCTCAATAGAAAAATGTTTTATCAATAACTTAATGATGTCAGTTAATATTTAATATTGATCAGTAACTTCATTTTCCAATAATATTCAATATTTTGATCACTAACTTTATTTTTTTCGTTAATATTCAATATTTTGATCAGTAACTTCGTGATCTTGTTGCAATAGTTTGATCATTAAATTCATGTTCTCATTAATATTTATTATTTTGATCAGTAATTTTATGTTCTCGTTAGACATCAATTTTTTTATGACTAACTTCATGTTATCGTTAAACATCAATTTTCTCGTATCATATTATTCTATATTTAAATCAATAACTTAATATCAATATCATATGAGTGTACCATATCAATACCCGTGTTTTAAAATAATAAGAAATTAGAATTTGAATCAACAATGTGATTTTCCCGTTTATAAAAATAATAAATATTATTTTTGTGTTGACATTATTTATAAAAATATATGAATCAATAATAAACTTAGTCCCACTTATAAAAATAACATTGTTCAAATATATTTGATGATATAAAATTATTTTATAATAATATTTCTCAAGGAAATTCGTCGTGAAGAAACGGTCAGTTTCAAGCCTCCTAAACACCATAATCACCACATAAAACCATAACATTCCAAATCAAATTTTAGTTGCATATTACATAGAGCTGAAAACTTACGTTGAAGTCATGATGATATTCACAAAGATAAAGAAATCGATTTCACTTATAGCAAATACTCTTATCTTCTTCTCTACATGAAGACCGATAATCATGTGTACTTTCTCAATATCATTATCATATATCTCTTTGAGTGAGGACAAGTGAATGGAACATTTAAGGACATGCTTGAATCATGTGTATGTTACTGTTAATATTTAATATTTTAATCAATAATTTCATTTTTTTCGTCAATATTTTGATCAAATAATTTCATGTACCGGTACAATACGCACATTTGATCCCAAAATATAATAAAAATAAAACGAAAGAAAAATTAGATTATTCAACCAAATATTTTATTATTTTTAAAAGAGATAATAAATTGGTGTCTATATTTCTTTCAATATATAAAAATATATAAATCAATAGTTTGATTGATAATAGTAATTTATTTCGATAGTAGTTTGATCGATAAATCAATATATAAATCAATAATAAATTGGTGTCTATATTTCTTTCAATAGTAATTTTATCTTTCAGTTAATATTTAATAGTTTGATCGATAATTTCATATTCCCGTTAATATTCAATAGTTTGATCAATCACTTCATGTTCCCGTAAATATTCAATAGTTTGATCAATCACTCCATGTTCTCGTTAATATTCAATATTTTAATCAGTAATTTGATGTTTACTTTAATATTCAATATTTTGATCAGGAACTTCATGTTCTCATTATAGTTTATTATTTTTAAAAGATATAATAAATTGATTTCTATAATTTTTTACATGTATAAAAATATTTGAGTTAACAGTATAATTATTTAATATAATTGATTAAAATTAATTTATAAATCAAATATATTAAAACTATTGAATATAATTTT
The DNA here is from genome assembly GCA_021764765.1 of Vicia sativa. Lineage (NCBI taxonomy): Eukaryota > Viridiplantae > Streptophyta > Magnoliopsida > Fabales > Fabaceae > Vicia > Vicia sativa. The sequence continues at coordinate 261,071,237 of CM038794.1, read as the reverse complement.
CATTTTAATTAAATTTAAGGGAATTGAAATTTCTCTCTATTTAATTATATAATTATTGTTTTACTTATATAAGAGACTTGTTTTATATAGAAATTTGTTTCGACATTATTTATAACATAATTTGGACCAATAAAAAATTTGAACCATTTACGAGAAAAAAATTTCATCCATTAATTTAAAAATATCTTAAATAAACTTACAAGAAACATATTTTTTTATTTACATTAATAATATATATTCCCCTGTTTGGATTAGTATATTTAATTTTATTTGTTTTAATTGTAAAATAAATATAATAATTATTGTAACAATGACTATATAGTATAAATCATACAAACATTATACCATAAATTATACCAATTATTTAAATTTTGATAATTTTTTAGTTAAATTAGTTCAAACAAATTACTAATGCTAATATTTATTAAAAACAAAACATGGTTGAACCATTATAGCTGATCAACAATTCAATCTGATACAAATATCTTATGGTATCAAAAATAACTTTGGTATAAAGGGCCAAAGGAATTTCAATGTGGTTATAGTTTCTCTCTTAGAAACAAAATACATAGTACATTTATTGGAGTTAAACCGATTCAACAAACAACTGACAAAAGAAAATATAGAATGAGATCTGAGTATGTAATTCAAGCTAAATAACCAACTTTCACACCAAAGAGTGATTCACTCTAATCAGCTAGAAATATCTTTGGTCATAGAGTTGCATGAATTAAAAATCATGCATCGTTACTGGTTCTTTTCTTTGTCCTGGGTCTTTTCTTTGTAGTTAATGGAGCATACTCCCTCCCCCCATCATGTTTTAATGTCTCCCGCCAAAATCAAGGACCACGAATGTGAATGTCAATGTTGTTTCGGCAAAAATTGCGGCCCTGACTGCTAGATGGAAGCCTGGACATACTTGACCCATGCAAAAAAAATTAATTGTCAGATGTTGGTTTGGCATCAACATACATTTTCTATCACACTAATTAACTCAATCTAAAATATAAGACATCTTTGGCATCAACATACATTTTTTCTCACACCAATTAACACAACCTAAAACTTAAAGAAACTCCAAATTATAGCAGCAACTAATGCAAGTTGATAGGTTCAACCATGAATTTAAACACACTAAAAAGTTAGAAGACTATGAAAATCAGATTGTTTCATAATCTGTTCCCGAAAGCAATACACAATACAATTAGATATCATAAGCCTAGAATACCCTATACAATTATCAGAGTGTCATACAAAATACTATACATACTTCTCAACATCATCTATCAATAAAATACTCGATCAATTTAGTGAGGAACTTGTATCGCCGGTTTCATCCTCGTTAAAGTTAGACGACATCTCTGCACCAGACCTGTAGTCATCGTCGTGCATAATGTTGTCAGAAACAATAACAACATTATTTGTGTGAACATATATTACCGAAGGATACAAATGCTTACCTCTGAATTTTCCTTGGTTCTATTTCAGCAGCAGAAAATTGATTCACGTTGTATGGTAGAAACGTATTGGGTTTAAGTCGTTTTGCAACCTATATACACATAACCCACCCATGTCGCCCAACACAATAGTAGTGATGAAAATTATAACAGCACCCAAATCTAATAACCATTTCAGTCAATATGAAAATATCACTATAAACATGATAATGCTTAGAATTTAGTTTGAGTTTAGATATGATTTAACATACTCAATAAATGACTCCTCAATCTTGGCTGCTAATATTAATGGATTTGTAAGATCAATAATTGCAGCATGAGGTCTCATTCTCACTCGCTCAAAAAGAGTTTCAATAGAATCCAAACTATCTGTCGATGGTTGCTTTTCTGAATTGAACTGTGCTTTAGCTTCTTGTGAAAATCAGCAGTAGGAACAGTGGTAATGAATTTCCTTCATTACCAACAGTATGAACACCTGAGATATATCAATTTAGTTCTTTTATGAATGAGAGCACCCGTAGAAAAAGTTTGCATCTATCTTGATCAAGTAAAGAGAAATTTAAAATGGATGGTCCTTTGTAGAAAGTCAAGAGAAAAGCACTTGCTATTGATATTATGCTTCCAATTACCTTAGCATTACTACTTCTACTCTTTATAGCTAACGTTTCCATCCTTATATATTGCATAATGATAAGAGGAAACTAAAATGGTGAGAAAAAGAGAGTGCTTACGTATAGATTGCAACGAATATTTCTGGCACAATTCCAACCAAGGACCCAATTATGTAAGGCTCATACTTGACATTTGTTGCCATAACACAATAGTTGTAGATCATGCAAGGGAATGGAGAAACCCTGATTAAGGCAACTGCTCAAAACTGATGAAACCAACTTCCACCTCCAGCAGAATTTAGGATAGAAGCCTTCTTTGGATACTTCTCCAACCATCCCTGCATAAATCATGGAACATCATATCCAAATTAGTACACATTAGGCAAAAATCAGCACACAAAATTCAACACCTTAGCTCTAATCTGTTTCACCTAAATATACAACTTTTGAGCTCCAAAATCACTTATTAAAGCTTATCCCAATGCCTTCAACTTCCATTAAGTCACTTAGATGATTGTCTTTTAAAGAAATTATATCTACTAATTTTAGTAAAGATGAAGAAGTATTCATCCATTACATAGTTTTCCATACAATACGGAAGTACATATAATTCCTCCTTCAAGTACATATAATACGGAAGTAAATCCGCCTCCTTAGTTTTCCAACTCCTTGAACTCTGTTCATTCCCATACAAAAACTACAAAAAATTCCACCCAAATAAGCCAAAATGTGCTTTGTTAACAAACTAAATAACCATTAAACTGAATATTCCATTAAATTGAAGATCAAGAGACCCAATCCAATAGGTATTTTCTGGAAACTCCAAGAAGAAAATTTCATCATCTTCAAATAATTAACTTTGGAAGGTTTGCAAACCTACATACACATTCATCAATCCTAAATCAGAATGAAAAAAATGATAACAGAAAAACTCATGGTTAAAATGGGAGTACCTTTGAGGAATCACGATTGGTGAAAGAAACGACATCGTTACCGATGGTAAGTTTCGTGGCATTGAGAATAAACACAATCAAACATAAACACAAAGATAAACAATTAGAATTAGAAATCAATTAGGGTTTAAATATAAAAATAGGATTACCGTGAATTTGATGATCCAGATTTTGACCCTACATCAACGATAGCAGAAGTAATCAAATCTTATACTTTTTCTTCTATTCCGTTCAGGTTTGATGCATATGTTATCCTTCTTTTCATCCCTTCACACTTCAAATCAATCGAAGAACAATAGAATAATAGAATAACAGAACATTTTGAATCAGATGCCATCGACGATTTTTTAAGACGTCGGCGTCGTTATTAGGTGGTGGATATTTTGAATTGTTTCTGTAGCAGACGAAGAGGAAGAAGAGAAGACGGGAGAGAGAGGAAGAAGAAAACAGATCCATCAAACCTAGAAGTATGTTGCTTAATGCCTAACCCATCCACGTGGAAGATTATGAAATAATAAGGGTAATTAGGGGTTTTTAAGAACACTTAATTTTTTTATATGATATATAATAAAATTTAACTTCTAAACATGTTTGTGTCTAAATAAATTGTACGTAATAAATAATTATAAAAGGTGACTTAGGTTATAAGTCGGGTGATAAGCTAGTTGATAACTTATACTTTATGATTAATGAATGATAGTTTATAGTTTATAGTTGATAACTAATAATTGATAAATTAATTAAAGTGTATGATAAAATTAGCGGTTTAATTAGCTGATAAATATAAAATGACATACAAAAATATTTCTTATTTATTAATTAAATGTGTATTTAAAATAATTATAATTTATAAAGGTAATAATGAAATAAAAATATAAGCTATAAACTAAAATGGTGTCTAAAATAACGTTTGAAAAATAAGCTATAGGAAAATAAAATAAGTTATTAGCTCGTGATGAAAAGATTATTATCAAGCGTATCTTTTATTATCATACGAGCTTATAAACTATAAGCTTAATGAGAAAAATAGCGAATACACTATTTTTTTAATGGCTAGATACTATATTAATATGGGTAAAGATAAAAAAAATATAAAAAGTCAATTGACAAAGAGAAAGAACTAATACAACCAGCCCGCAAAAAAACACCTTATGCGAGAAACGAAAGACCCAACAATTACACACGCAACATGCCACCATCCAACACGAATCAAGCTAGAATTCGGACACTAAATCCTCCAATGAAGGATGAGAGCCCCCTGAAACACCGAGAAATCACTTAATATTATGGGACCAAGCTAGATACTCAATTTCCTATTGATTCAGACATTATAGTCCAACAAATTTGTTTAAAGTCAACAATATAGTCCAACGACTTCCAAGTGAAAACTAAGAGTTTATCATTACAAGTGGTTTGTCCTTTCAAGTCTTAAATGATAAAGTTAATATAGAAATATCTCAAGTCTCGTCAAAAAGACTCAAGACTCTAGTGTGATGGTTAAAGTCAAAGACAATGATATCAAGACTTGAAACTTTAGAGTGTGAAAGAAATGAAGTGTAAAAGCTCATCGGATTATGTCAATTTGAGTGGTCATTGTCTTGTAAAGTCACAAGGACGTTTCTGAAGTATTGTGGATAAATTACACACACACATTAAAAACACTAAGAAGCCTATTATTTTTTAAATTAAAATCACAAAAAAAAAAATGGACCTAGTCAGTTGATTAGAAAAATGTTCAATTGATTAGAAGACTTTTTGTAACTATCTAATCGGTTAGATCTTTGGCCTAATCGATTAGATGATACCTAATTGAGTTTATAATGATTGTAACAGCCTCCCAAAATTAGACCTTTAATTTTGGGCCACAATAATCGATTATTTACATTGCCTAATCAATTATCTTAATTGGAAAAGTATACTTTGTATCCCCACAACTAGTCTAATACCCCTACAATTTTGTAAAAATACCACTTTTACCCTTAATATAATTTAACTATTTTACCTTTTCACTTTTACTATTCATAAAAAAAGTCAAAAATTTACTGTTCAAAAAACTGATCTGAAACACATTCTGGAACACTTTGGATAAGTATTCCAGTGTGTTTAAACACAAACCGGAACAGTTTAATGATGTATTCCGGAAATAAAAAAAAACATTCCGGAACAGTTTGTATAAGCGTTCCGGTAAAAAGGACAAATTTTTAAACAAACCGAAACACATACGAAAAGAGTTCCGAAATTTTGAAATATAAACCAGAACACTTTGCAAATGTGTTCCGATTTGTAAGATGTGCAAACCGGAACACATTTGCAAAGTGTTCCGGTTTGTCATAAAATAATAAAATAATAAAATAATAAAATATTAAAATAAATAAATAAATAAAATGAAAAGTGCAAACCGGAACACTTTTGAAAAGTGTTTCGGAATGTATTTCGGAACACTTTGTAAAAGTGTTCTGGAATGTAGTTTCCAAAACCGGAACACTTTTACAAACTGTTCCGGTGCATTTTCAAAAAATCACCAAAACCGGAACACTTTTGAAAAGTGTTCCGGTTCATATTTTTTTCCGGAACACTGACGTAAACTATTTTGGTATGTATTTTTCTAAACTGGAATACTTTAGGAAACTGTTCCAGAACGCAAACTATTGAGAGAGAATTCGGAACACTTTTATAGAAATGTGAAAACTGAAGAAAAAAAAATTAAATCTTAAACTATTTATATGAGGGCATTTTTATCTAAAAAATATTGTAGTAGAGATACGATTTAAAAGTGGAGGTACTACAATTTTCTCTTAATTGATTATGTCATTAATTTGGCCCATTAGATTGTCTTCAAATTTACTCTATTTCTTGACCCATAGAATGTTTCCAAATTTACCTCATTCTTGAACTATAAATAAAAAGTTTCTCTATCATTTTTTATCATCTAAAAAATATGAAAATATATTATGAAAATTTGTTTGGGACGTAAACCATGTAAAATCTTATAATTCTTTCTTAAGAAATGATTATTTTGGTTGGGACGTAAACCATGTAAAATCTTTTGTTTGTATTTGGGAAAAGAAGATGAAAAAATAATGAATTACTTAGTAATAAATAATATATTAAGAAGAGATATATTTGTTATTTAAATAATACACTTTAATATCAACCATTAATTTAAATCTAAGAGCACATAATTATTCTTATCATTCTCTCACATAAAGGCATTCTTTATATATATATATATATATATATATATATATATATATATATATATATATATATATATATATATATATATATATATATATATATATATATATATATAATCAAAGAAGATACGTAAAATTTGTTAATAAGAATTGTGAGAAATTTTAGCTGAATATAAACTCTCTTTGGTCACTAAAACAGAACCAAAACCCTAATATTTAATAATTGTATAAAAATCAACTAACTCTAGACTCAATGTTTTAAAATATTGATGAAATGAATCTTTATCTCCTTACAAATAAATAGAGATATATATTAATCCATATTACTCAAAATTTAAGCAATCAAATTTTCAATATATTTATTTTGTCACAATATTTATTCAAAATATTATGATATACGTTATTAAATTATATGCAAAAGGAAACAGGCCTCTAATAAATATTATACATTATAAACAAATCAATAGTAAATCTATATCTGTTTTATCTATGAAAACAAATTTACCTAGAAAATCTATGTGAATCATAATTGAAAGATATGGTTCAAATTTAAAAAAAGGTAATTCAACCGAAAATATTTGAGTGACTCGTGTACATAACAAACAAAATATAAATTATCAAAATTAAAAATAACATCACATTTGTTTGTTAAAAAGCGATGCTACAATTAATTTAAAAATAGATTAAGTATTAAATAAATAACATGAAAGTAAATATAAGAAGTTTGTTGAGATTTTTTAGAAGATAAAAATAAAATCAGTATTATCTTCATATTATATTTAAACTAATTTGATTTGATTTACTCCATGATTTAATTCATATTATATCTTTTGTTATATCTCTATATAAATCAAGATTCTTTTAGTTTGAAGTTGTATAATTTCATATACAAGAAATTTTCTTCTCTTTTTAGATTCAACTTGCAATGTATTGTAATTGTTTCTTGAACAGTAGTGTGTTTGAAAATTCACCAGAACTCTTGCCCTCGCCTTATGATGAACTTGGTATGCATAGTGTTTAGTCACTTTGGTTTTCTATTGTTTAATTAATTATTATGATTTGTTTAATTAATTATTATGATCTGTTTAATAAAATTATTTATGCTTTCACATAGGTCATCTTCTTCAACCTTCAATGATCCCCACTCTTATCCAAATTCAACGAGAATCTACCGCCTTAAAAGACTGTTCAAATTTTATCTATGGTATTAGATTTCCTGACGAGGACAAACTAATTGAAGATGATTTTGATGATTCAGACTCAACTTTTGATATGATCAAGAAACTAGTGGAGTCATTGTTCGAAGATGAAGATGAAGATGAAGATGAGGATGAGGATGATAATGATGATGTTTTTGATTATGATGATTCCTTTATGGACTATGTTATGGTGGAGCTGAAAAAACATGGAAGTCAAATTGGTTCTAAAAATATTCTTGAGATTCCTTCATTCAAGGAGAAACAAGCCTAATGCAAAGTTATTTGGAATAGTAGGATCCAAGCTATGATGATAAGATCTACCAAAATGAGGAAACATTGAGAATGGTTTTGTGGCCTTTAGTATAGTTACTTTTATGCAGATTTATGTTTGGATTATTTTGGGTGCTTTCAAATATAAACATATAACTCCATCAACATCATTGATATTTGTTTATTTGTTTTCTAGAACCAATTAATATCGAGTGCTAAGTTATTTTGTTTTGTTAATAAAGAGTTAGCTTTCTATATATATGGCAATAATATGAGAAGCTGATAGATTAATGTGATATATCCTAGGAAAGTTTTTGGCTTTATAAATCTCTAAACTACTAGTTATATATATCAACATTAACTACGTTATTTTAAAATGCTCTAATAATGATTCCACTAGTTTCTTGATCATATCAAAAGTTGGTAGTATATTAAAACTTATTTTATACAAAATATTTCATTGAAGAGAAAAAGGAAACAAAAGAGAGGGAACCAAAATCAAAATTCTTTAAAGAGAGATCAATATTTTTTATCAAAATTTTGGTGATAGGACTCCGGTCTATATTGGTCATTGGATTTCAGTTGATGTCCATTGTGGAGGTTTTGAATTAAATAAATTGAAGAGTTAGTAGATTTTGATTTATACCCTATGTGGAGGTCTTGAACTAAATAATTTGGGGATTCCAGTGGATTTTGGTTGATGTCCCGTGTAGATGTCTTGGATTAAATAACTCAAAAATTTCATTGGATTTTAGTTGATGCCCCTTGTGGAAATCTTTGATTAAATAACTCTAAGAGATTTTTGCGTATTGGTCCATGCTGTTGAACTTGAACTTGAACTTGATGAAGAATAATTCATATTAGAATTTTTATTTTTTGTCTTTAATCTTTGCACTATCTCCTTATGTAGTTTTCCTTATTTACATTTTCTATTATTTATTAATTTCTCTTTCAATAATATAAATAGTGTTTTCCATTCACAGTGTGTTTCTTATCGTGGTTTTGATCTTAATAATAAGTATTTTCTTCCTACAAAGTCGTGGCACCTTTTCTAAGAGAGCAACAAATTTTTTGAAAGGAACCTAGCCTAGATAAGATCAATATATTCTCATGTAAAATTTAGTACTAGAAAAACTTAGGGGACATTAGGCATGGCAAATAAATCCGCACCCGCTGGAGCCCACCCGCCCCCGCCCCAAAATTAACGGGGAAAACCCGGTTTAATCGGGGGCGGGTGCGGGGAAAACCCGTTTTTTATTTACGGGTGCGGGGGCGGGTGATGGTAATACCCACCCCGCACCCGCCCCGCACCCGCCAACTAAATTTAATTTATTTAATTTATTTTTAATAGTTTTATTACTCATTTACACTTTTTAATACTTTTTAATGTTATAATATCATGTTTATTAGAATTATTATTTATTTTTTTGATAATAAAATTTAAATAAAAATATCAAACTTAAAAAATACTTTTAAAATAATTAGTTATTAGTTTAATTATTTATTTTTAACTTTATTGAAAAAATATTTAAATTTAAAAATAAATAAAAAATTTATTCGGGCGGGTACGGGGAAACCCGTTTCTTGTTGGGTGCGGGGGCGGATGAACAAATTTTAGTCTCGAACGGGTCTGGATGGCGGGTGCGGATCTGGGTGTGCTTAAACCCGCCCCCGACCCGCCCTGTTGCCATCTCTAGGGGATATGCCTTTGATATATAAGAAACATAAGTGAAAATATTACTTTCTGTTAAAAAAACTCGTCCTTACATTTTAGGATAAAGTTCCCCACTAAGAACAAATACATTAATGTCATACTCGTGTAGAACCTTAGGATACCCTCTCATCATGATACCCATGTTATCCCATATCATGACATAAGGAATAAGGAACCTTGTTTGTGCACACCTTAGAAAAAGATAAAATATTTCTCTGAGGTATATACCAGAATATTAATGCCTCATATATCCACATGATATGCCCTAGGAATACTTATAGGAAATATATTGTGATACCCTTTAATACATGAATGTTTTGTGATATGTTTACTAAATATCTTTTGTGCATTATGACATGTCATCACTACAAATGATTGAATTACACATTTGCTCATACTTGCACTGGATAAATTATTATGCCATGACTAAACATCTAATTTCTATTAATGATGATCTCTTCCATAAAATTATCTTTCGTGCATGAATGTAACTCATCTTTTTTTCTCTTGCATAAGGCTAAACTTATGATATTTGTGAAAGCATGACCTATCTTTGTTATAATAGGTAAATGTCTTGATATTCTTTATGATATGTTTTGTTAAGTTTTTTTCCATATGTGTCAAAATTCATTATGCTATGCTTTATTAGTTGTGAAACTTGATTTAGCATATAACAATGTTTTCTTACATTAACTTGTATAAATGGATATGTTAAATTTAGTTCTGCATCATTGAGGGCGTCATCCTTGTCATAATCACAAAGAACAAATATTTTTCTCAGCGCCCTAACACATTGATCTGTTAAAGTTTGACTTTCATGATCAAAAAATGAATCTACTAGATGTAGTACAACTTTCTGAGCAAAATAAAAAACTTCGGAGACCTAAAAATGTAAAGTCAACACTACATTCAAATACTTCATTGAAAATTTGAAGTTAAATGTGAAAATAGTATTACGAAGATGATGTCCTTCCTTATATACAACTCAAAAAAGTTGCGTACTGAAGATAAGCACACTTCTTACTTCACATCTAACTTACTTGTAAAGACAAAATTGGAACATATTTAACTATTTTTGCATCTTTTGAAGTCTTGTATTTGATTATTAAAGGTCACTTAACCTTCAATAAAGCACGAGATTGTATTTTTAGAATAGGGAAATATAACACTCGTCTAAAACCCCATGAATAAATTAAAATTATTTAATTAATAGATTACACAAAACATCAACAAGAGTGTCACATACTTCATAAAACCATCATACATAGACACCTTGCTCCGTAACACGAGCTTTTCAATATTTACACTTAATTTCCTTTCGAAATATCATCTTAAATATTACTTACTACGCAACTAAACATTATTCTCAACATAATTTCATTCAAAAATCCTTTTAAAGGAACATCATCATATTCTTCATTCATGAATCACAACTCAAAACAACTTAACAATGTTAAAACAACTTATAGTTCATGTCAATGAAAAGAACATAAATCTAAAATTAAACGTTTATGTCCCCGATGTTACATATCAAAGCAAGACACTCTTTATTCAACGTAAACAACTAAACAACACACTCCGAAGCTATCCTCTAAGCTTCAATGAACTACTCTTGATCACTTACGTGTTATCCACGTGGAGGCAACATTTAAATAGAAAGGGTGAGTAATCACATTCATTACAAGAGATATATACGGAAGACGTAGTAGTTAAACACATCTTCATACAATTCATAAATATCATCATAAATATAATTTTGTACTCACACCTTCATGTCATCATAGCACATGTACACCTTTTTCATAACTCTTCAAATCATCAAGTAAAGTCGCATAATACTCAAATCATAACTGACATACCCCAAATTTACTTTATTTTCTACAATCAAACTATTTCAAGCTTGTGTTTTATAAATATTTTTGGTTTATATTGACATTTTAATATCAATTAATTGTGTATTTAAAAAATATTTAATAATTTATTTTAAGTTATTTATATTTTTTAAATAGTAACTACTTGGTCGCCTCCATATACTTTCAATTAACTTTTATTTGGAATAAGTAATATAGCGCAATTGGTAAGGAATAAAACTTGCAAATATGAAGCCACATGTTTGAATCTCACATATTCCATTTTAAATATTTTTTCTGTTTATTGGTTATTAATTTTATTTTCATTTTTAATTATTCTCAAAATCACAAAAAATCACCTTTTTTATTATAAAATCATTATTTTCATATTTTTTATTAATGAATTTTCAAAAATAATTTTTTCACTTTTTTTAATTTTTAATTAAAGAATTACCTAAAAATCAAAAATAAAACTTTGGGCTTTGTTTTGTTTGGATAATTTCTTTTTCTAGACATTTGACCTAATTTTTTCACTTATAAATAGCCCTCAAATTTACACTCGAAGGATATCAACGATTCTTTATTTTTGTTTCATAAACTTTTTTTTTTGTAAGCAATTTTTTTTGTAGATTTATTTTAGTGTTTGTCTGAAACAAACACTTAACTGTGGTTTTGTCTTGAACAGACAACTACATCAACAATTTTGCAATCACCAATTTCTCACATTCACGCTCACTTGCAATTTCTTTTTAGAGTTTTTATTTGAGTTTTTCTTGTTTTGGCCAATAATTTTATATGAGGTCTCCTTCTAATTTTTTATTTTTTATTTTTTAATTATGATTTGTGTAAATCATATAATGATGATTTTGATGGTTGTTGTTTTTAAAAATTAATTATACTTTATATAATAACTCAATTTTTTTCACAAGTGACATGTTATTGTTACGATTATGTCATGTATTTCAAGAATTCATCTTTAGAGTCTATTTGGTAAGATTGATTTGTGAATTTATGTCTTATAGCTTATAAGCTCATTTGATATTTTAGATCGGTTTGGTAACGATCTTTAATTACGAGTTTATAGCTTGTTTTACTAGCTTATTTTAAATAGCGTTTTAGCTTATAGCTTACTATTTTGTCTTCCTTTTTTATCTTTATTATTTTAACAATAATTCATTTTTATCCTCAATAATTTATTTTAAATTAAAAAATAATAATTATATATTAAATATCTTTTATTTTATTTTATATTTATAAGTCAGTTAAACCGTTAATGTTATCAAACACTTCAATTAACTTATAAGTCATAAGTCTCAACCATCAACTATAAACTATAAGCTATCAGTCATCAATTATAAATTAAATTATTTATCAACTGTTATTTTTACCGATCAAAAATTTACTTGTTTTCATCACATAAAGTGGCATATAGGTGTGCTACTTTAATTTTAAATCTATAATTATAGATGAAAATCACTAAGAGAAATATATATCTCCACCCTTTTGTCACGTTCTGGGTTTACGCTATAAACATAATCACCATATATTCATTACGCTATAAACATAATCACCACTTTTGTTCTTGTTAAAATCACACTTATAAATATTTTCATCAAGTTTTCGTATAACTTCAAGATACACATGACAATAGTTTTCCAAAGCAATTTTCAAGATACACATCACAATAGCCCAATTCAAGCATACACAATAGTTTTGAGAAGAAATATGAAAATATTTTATTTGTTGTTTGGCATATGAGTTAGTGGTTTATGAACCGAATTGAATTGAACAATTTTAAAAAAGTGGTTTATCTGTTAAATCAGTTATAATTTAGTTTATAACTAGTTCAACTAATTTATAATAAAAAATTAGTTTAATATAATTTAATTAGTTTTATTAAAAAAGTTAATTTTTTTAATTGAATTTTAAATTGATTTTGAAAATTTTGTTTATTTTTTTTAAGTTTTTTTTGAAAATTTGTTTATTTTCAAAAAATATATATATTTTTTCGAAAAATAATTTCTTTAAAAAAAAATTTTATAAATTGTTTTATTTTCGAAAACATATATATTTTTTTTCAAGAAATCAAAATTTCAATTTTTTTTTATTTTTCTAAATTATTTTTTTATTTCTCAAAAAAAAAATACCAGCTTTTTATATTTTTGATAAAATAATTTCAATTTTTTTATTTTTCTGAAATTTTTTTTTTTTTTATTTCGTCAAAAAAAATTCCAATTTTTTACATTTTTCGATATAATAATTTCAATTTTTTCAGTTTTTTTCCTTTTTTTTTATTTGTCAAAAAAAATGCCCAATTTTTTATATTTTTCGGAAAATAATTTCAGATTTTTTATTTTTCGAAAGAACAAATTTTTTGAGAAATTTTTTTCTGAAATTTCTTTTTTCTTTTCCTCAAAAAAAATGTTCAGCTTTTTATATTTTTTGAAAAAATAATTTCAGGTTTCTTTATTTAAAAAAAAACAACTTTTTCAGTTTTTTTTCAAAATCAAACTTTTTTTAAATTTTTTTTAATATTTTAGAAAAAAAATTATTTGATTTTTTTTATAATAAAACATTAAAATTATTTTGATTAAATAGTTCAGTTTAATAATATTTGTTAATTTTTTTTATGGTTCAATCCAATTCAATAGAGAAATATAATTCAATTAAGCATAAATATATCGACGTTTCTTTTCTTTTCCAATTCTACTCCAAGGTTTTTTATCAATTAATTGCTCTTGTTTTTTTAATTATATTTTATAATAATGGACAATTGTCACGTTTGGATTGATTGTGGCTTTTCAACATAATTTAAATTAGTCAAACAAGACTTATGTTAGTTTGATTTGGGAAATAGTAGAAATGAGTGGGGAGTTTATGTAGCTAATTTTTTTCCGGTGCATTTGTTTCATTTATTCACTTATTAATATTTTGTTTTATTTTAACAAATATAATTTAGACTAAAGGTTATTCTTTTTGGGCCTAAATTCTCTGTCAGCCCATGTCTTAATCTACACCCCTTTTATACTTATACACCACCTTAATTTTATACTTTATTATTTACTTGTTATCTATTTTTATAGTCATATAATCTTATTAATTAATTTAGTTATTAAAAAATACAGAAATATTTATCTTATTGATTTAGACTAAGTAATTAGGAATAACTTATCGATTAGATTGTAGACTGATTATAATTTAACTTTAATCTTTTAGAGCTTTTCCTTTTAAATCAAAATAATTAAAATTAATTGTTTGATTTCTTCGCCTAGCGCAAATTAATTTCAAAGAAGATAAACTCTTCTTCAATCCACCGAATTAAAATATTAAAATAGCTAACCTATTAAAACCTTTTTTACTAACATAACAAAACTTCAAGATTATTTTCGAAAAAAATGATTAAATAGGATTACTTTCAAAATTAACTGCTGATTGCGTCTACGATCATTCTTTTACAAAACTCGGACAAGGTTCAAGGATAACTCGAAAGCAACACTATGCAATCCTATAAAAAATACTGATCAAACATACGAACTACGAAATCGGACTATGATTCTTCGCAATGAGATACGTAGTCACGCGACTTAAAAACCAAGGCGAGTCCCTTAACTAAATAACTAAAACCCTTTTGTTTTTATAAGCTTTGCAATTACATGCCTTTAAAGTAGAAATTCCCACCTTACCCTTAGACCTAAAAGTGGAGCCCCTTGAGAACAAGGGATATGAAGGGTTGCCTGACACATTTCCTTCATCTAATTGACTTACGAACTTAGAATCTCTGAAACAATTAGGGTTATCTGTTACTTTTTCGTCCTTAAGACAAAAATTAATGGTATTGACTCTCAATATTTTTTGTCGGTTGCGACAATATCTTCATCATAACATCATTTATTCAACAATCATGTAATCTCACATAGGATGCAATGTATCAACATAGACTCATGCATGTGGTGTCAATTCTTTGATGAACACTAGGTCATCACCATCCAAAGATCCTACCATAGGATTGATTCCCTCTTGGAACTGAAGCGCAATATAAAATGCACTCAATGCACACAATGGGAAATAAGGACAATATTAGACAAACGTCTTAACAACACTTGATTTACGTTCTAACAACATGGTGGACAAACGTCCTAGTGCTATAAATGCATGATGTGCAACAATAACATAAAATACGACAACAACTTGTCAAACTGCATCATCATTCATGAAATCATCAATAATATTGACATGGAATATATACACATCAAATATAATAACGTCATCCTCATTCAACACATTATTTTTATAACATATTATCATCATAGCACAATAACTCATCATACAACATATATATTTATAACATATCATATACAAGTATAAGTCCATCATAGCATATGTACTAGAATATACATTATTTTACTCATTTTAATCCATCAACTTATAGCTCATCGCGATAGCATTTCAATGCTTCAAACGACGCATCAAATAGAGTCTGAAAACTCAAGTTATGGTATTTACAAAAATTGCAAACAATTATGCTCGCCAGTATTTCACCCAGCGAAACTGGCCTTTTCGCCTGATGCTCTCCTGGCGACGCAGGGCGACAGACTCGCCTTTTTCTCGTCTGGAGACGCAGGAGCGAGATTCCTCCTCCCATTCATTTTCTAGGAGCACCAATATTTTCTTTTTCACTCATCAGCAGTCTTGCCCGGCGACGCATCCGCCCTCCCAACGACACGTGCGAAACAACAACATCAATGTTACAATTTCTGCAATGCACTAGTCCAAAATTCTACACGATTTCTGTAACACCCCATCTAAATACCCCGAATATATTAATTAAATTAACATTTAAATCATCTTTAATCAGAGTTTAACACGGTAACCACGGGATGTCACAATTAATAAATAGAATAAACCTTCATTCAAACAGTAGCCATGCTACACTGAGGATCATCATCCAACAATTCAATCATTATAAGACCATGTCTTACACAGCGGAAATACCAAAACCAAAATTTAATAAAACATCATAGTTCTCAAGGAATTCAAATCCAAAACTATTAAACAATAATGATTCTCTTAACTAAGCGTTCCCCAGTGTTACAATCTAATCAGAGCATGACACTGACACACGGACTAAAAAGATAAGCTCTAGAGCCATCCTCACCGACTCCTCAGCTACTAATTTAATCTGAAATGGTAAAGTAAGGTGAGACTTCTCATAATTAAAGCATATTATAAGTCTTTTAATCAATAATATATCACAAGCATATTATTCCACCCACTTAACATAAATTCAGATTCACACACAACCATATTCATCATGCTTAATCATAACAATCAACGAAGAGTAACACTGGAAGACATCCTAACATGTTACCACTTCATACAAATACAATGCAGACTCAATGCATGCGGTACCGACACGTGACCAAGTCACCCAACACTGATCCATCATCAACCGAATACAGTTCCATCGATTCGTCCATAACCACTCGGACACGAATCCAGCCTAACCACCCATCCTCACTCGGGTATCGGTTATCGGCAATCCAAGTCAAATTCCGCACAATGGGAATTAACTTCACCAAAATAATGCATATGCACGCACATCAATAGCATGCAACATTAATCAGTCTATGTAATACATCAATTCAACATAACTGAAACAACCATCCAACATGATATCTCAACCAATCATGCATACAATCAACATCAGCATAAACATGCAAATCAATCAACATGATATATCAACCCATCATGCATGCATCTAACATCAGCATAAACATGCTATTACATCTACACATTATCAGTACATCCATCAACACAGGATCTCTGCTACATACCATTAAATATGCGTCAGTCAAAAGTCACCTATCTCGGAAATTGGCTCATTTTCAAAATAACTTCAAGTTTTGGAAAATATTTTCATTTCATAAAATAGAGCATTAAATTTAGAAAATAACGTCCAAAACGACGCTCAAAACGGACTTACGGTTTGAAAGTTATGAATTTTCAAAGTTTGGCATTTTTCAAAAATTTGAAGTAGAACCCGGTTCCTACATATACAGGAACCGGTTCCTAAAAAGTTCCAAAACCTCGCTTCTGGAAAAATGTATGGGAACCCGGTTCCGACACATACAGGAACCGGTTCCTACGTGTATTTTTCCCAGTTTTTGCCAATTTTCAAAGGGAACCCGGTTCCTACATATACAGGAACCGGTTCCCACGTGTTAAAATGTCATTTTCTGCACTTTTGACAGCATTCTTTCATTTTCAATCAAACTCATTCTTACCCATACGAACTCCAACATGGGAAACACTAAAACACGTCATTTTGCATCATCTATCACATCAAACAACATATTTCCATCATTTATTTTCATCTACTGACACTCTAATCATATTCCATACATATTCTGACACAATCAGACTCAATCTGACACCATCTGACACTATTAGGTACACATCCATGGGAACCTAGAAATTCCTAAACATAGATTTCCTAACATGCTATGGTCTATAATATTAACATCAAAACCTATAATAAGCAATAACCAATCGAAATCACCCCTTACCTTGTGGGTTCTTCGATTTCTGACGCTCCTAGGTCTTTTTCCTTCTTTCCTTCTCTTTTCACTTCACGTATCTTGTTTTCTCCAAAAATGATTCCTTTTTTTCCTCTTTTTCTTATTTAATTCCTTTTATTCCTTTTTAACATAATTAAAATAAATCAATTAATGTGAGTAGAGTCCTTTACTCCTCACACCCCACTTTACTCAACACACATCCAATAAATCCATAATTAATCTCAATAATTCAATATATTAAATAAATTATGTTCTCAATTAATTTAATAATTAAAATCATAATTATTTAATTACCGAATTATTTTCGGGGTGTCACAACTTCTTACCAGAATAGATCCAAATTCACTACAAATCCACATGTTATCATACAATCAATAACAATACTTCATTTCATCATCACAAACATCAATTCATAGTATTCTACGCGTCATAGTTCACCAATTTCATCACAAGTCAACACATTATTAATTCATCATAAAACCCCAAACAACATACATACATGTAAACCATATATTAATTATAATGACATATCACCCCGCTTACCTTACATTCCTAGCGAGTAATCTTCTCTTTGTGTTATCCACTGAATCCCTTTGAGTTAGTCAATGCCCCAGTTCTCGTTCACCGCTTCAATCCCAAACACGATCGTACAAAATGAATTGTTTTTCCTCTTTTCCTTGTTTAACCCTTATACCCATAATAAGAACTTCTCATCTTACCCTCACTAATTGCTCATAAATGACCACCGTGTCTTTATTATTTCTATACCACCATTTATCTCAATTTTAATAAAAAAATAATTCTAAATAATTATTTACTAATTATCTAAATTATGGAATTACCCACAATCTCCTTAATCAACAATACCTTACAACATGACAACGCAACACACATCAAACTCAACAAAACATCATATATTCACCAAGACTTCATAAATACTAATAATAAATCAATTAAATATACAATTCTTGTTATTTCTCTAAAATTGTGATTGACATACATTTTGGTAAAACCAACTTGGCAGCAACATGTTAAAAGAAATGTTCCAACATGTAGTTTTCAACATGTCGAATGAGATGTCTCAACCAGAAGGATATGACATCGTGTCTGCAGCAGTTGACAGTTGTGGTTCAGCTGATTTTTTTAGTTACTAAATATTCAGGAAATATTTAGTTAGCTTATGTGGCGTCCAAGATTGACTAATCAGATATTCTATATTGGTTTTCAAAGATATTCTAAGTTTCTAAATATGGAGACATTTTAGGAAACAAATGATTGAAGACCTATTTTCTTGGAGAAGATTTTGCAGACTTTGTGCAGCCTCACTGTTGTGTTTGTGAAGCTTAACCCAATCTAGAATAATGTTATATATAGACTGTGTATACCTAGATTTAGGTAAAACTTACGTGTGGTATCGTTAGGGTTTTAGAATCCTTATTTGTGAGTCTCTCTAATATCATCTTGATAGAAGAGTAGGACTATTTTGGGGTTGTAACTTCAGTGTCATATATGCATAAGCTTTTAAGCATTGACTATTTGTGTGTCAATTCTTATAAGCTTTTAAGCATTAAGGATTGTGTGTCTTGGAATAATGACTTTCTGTTTTGTGTTCCCTATTGTGTTTAGAGTTTCTCAAGTCGTTGAGTGTGATTGAAGATGGATTTGAGGAGGGCCTCATACCTAGGTGTGTCTTAGGTATAAGTTAGAAAAGGGTAGTTATATTGTAAATTGGTATGTTTGTTGTATGGTCTACAAGTTGATATTATCTAGTTAATTTCGTCCTTGGCTTGGTAGCCCCCAGATGTAGGTGTTGTTGTCATCGAATTGGGTAATCATATATGTGTGTTATTTTCCTCCAACATTGTTTGTTTTGATTGTATATCCTATTGTTGCATATTCAAGTCAGATCCAGTGTCTAAACATCTCTTAGGACATCCGGGATCTGACAGCCAAAATTTCCAATTTAAAAATTGGGGTGTTATAACTCTCCTCCACTTAAAGAATATTTGTCCTAAAAAATTACATGAGGAAAACAGAGTCGGGCACGACTATATCATCTGATCCTCTTATTCCCAAGTCAAAGTTCCAAGCTGGTTCTCCCAACAATACCTTCACCAAGGCAATTTCTTTACCCTGTAACTTCTTCAATTCCCGACCTTTTATCTGCATAGTGATGCTACAACTGTCAGTTTATCTCTAACTTGTACATCATCCATTTTAATCACATGCGAAGGATTCAGAACATACCTCCTTAACTGAGCCACATGAAACTAGTGTTTTAAAAATCGGACTGGGTATTAAACCAGTGAGGGTACTGGGTCACTAGTTTATTGGTCGAACCACTGGGTCACTAGACGAATCGCATGACTAAATCGGGTTGAACCGGGTAACTTGGTTGAATAGACTGATCATTATAACAAAATTATATAGATATTAAACTTGTCAAACCGGATGTTTCAGTCTCTACAAAATATAATTAGCACTTAAATTTTTTAAAAATATCATATCATAAATAAATTCACAAGTTCATAATTTAAATTCAAATTTTAGACATAAGTATCACATATAACAAAATAGTACAAAATTACAAAGTCTAATTGAAAACAAAGCATAATTACAACATAATTTAATTGAATAGTTTATAGCAAAATAACTCTATTATCTACTATGTTTAGTTTCAAGGAGGAAAAAATATTTCAATACTGAGATCTCCTTCTTCAATATCAAAATCATCTGCCACAAAATCAATCGCATATGCAACATGTTCTCCATCAATGATATCATTATTTTATTTTATTTTTATGTTTTATTTAAATTCTTTATTAAAATAATCAAAACGACGTCGTTTTAATTTTTTTTAATTTAAAAAAAAAATAAATTAAAAATGCATTTTAATCACTAGTTTTGAAAAACCATCGGTTTTCCCAATTTTACCGGTTTTTACTGATTCGCATCGGTTCGATGACAAATTTGATCCAACAATAGAACCTTACCAGTTACCTGGCCCGTTCCTGGTTCGACCTGCCGGTCTGATTTTTAAAAAACTACTGAAATACATCAAAAAGATTCACAAGCGAAGACAGTAAAATAATCTTATAAGCCACCTCACACATCGTCTTTTAAATTTGATACGGATCAACAAATCGCAGTGTAAGCCTTCTTAACTTCAAGGCTCTACCAATACCAGTCATCAAAGTAACTGTAAAAAACATATGGTCTTGGAAATCGATTACTTTCCTCTCTTATCATGATAACTCTTTTTACGACTCCGAGAAGCTCTCATCTTATCTTGGATCATCTTGATCTTCTCAATCATTTCCTACACAATCTCAGGTCTGAGCACAACACTCTCGCATGACGCATACCAACACAATGAAGTCTTACACCTTCTACCATAAAATGCTTCATATGATGTTATTATAACACTAGAATGGAAATTATTATTGTAATGAAACTCAATCAATGGCGAGTGGATATCCCAAGCTCCTCCCTATTCTAACGCACATGCACTCAAAAAATCTTCTAATGATTGGATTGTTCTTTCTGTCTGGTCATCCATTTATGGATGATATGCATAATTCAACCTCATTTTAGTACCAAAAGCATTATGCAAACCTTCCCAGAACTTCGACGTGAACATCAGATCTCTATTCGACACAATACTCGAAGGTATACCATGTAACCTCACAATCTCTTCGATATATATTTCAGTTATCTTTTGCATAGGATAATTAATCTTCATCAGTAATAAATGAGTTAACTTAGTCAATTTATCCACTATCACCCAAATAGAATCATTGCCCTTAATAATCTTTGGTAAACCCGACACAAAATCCATGGAAATACTCCTATTTCTACTATGGAATATTCATTGGTTGCATCAAACCCAAAGGCTTCTGATGTTCAATCTTTGACCTCTGACAACTCAAATAAGCATACACAGACTCAATAACTTCTATTTTCATACCAGGCCACCAAAACAACTTCTTCAAGTTTTGATACATCTTCGTAACACCTGGATGAATACTTAACCCATTTTGATTCCTTTCCTCAAGAACACTCTTCTTAAGTTTTGGAACATCTAGAACATATACTTTATCCCTAAACCCTCAATACTCCATTTTCATCAATTCACAACTCTCATCCATTACCTTGGTTAACCAATGTCAATTGATCAACCAAATTTACATCATATTTCTGACCTTCTCGGATTTCTTCAAGAATACCACTTGTAAATTTCAATATCATTAACTTCACATTGTTAGTATCCTTTACACAAACTAAACTCATATCTCTAAATTGTTCGATTAATTCCAACTCACACACCATAAGCATCGACATATGCAAATACTTCTTACACAAAGCATCGACCATGATATTCTCCTTACTCTGATGGTAACTTAAATCAAAATCACAATACTTTAAAAGTTCTAGCCACATCCTTTGCCTCATATTCAACTCCTTTTTGTCAAACAAATATTTTAAACTCTTATGATCGCTAAACACTTCAAATTTAAAGTACAAAAGATAATGTCTCCAAATCTTTAACATAAACACCACAGTTGCAAACTCTTAGTCATGCATAAGATACTTCCTTTCATTAACCTTTAGTTGTCTCAAAGCATAAGCAACAACTTGTCTATTTTGCATCAGGACACCTCTAAGACCTATCTTTAACGAATCATAATATACAATAAAAGACTCGCTCAGATTAGAAAAATCAAAACTGAATCAGTTATCAACTTCTTCTTTAATTCTACAAAAATTTCTTCACACGCAACATCCTACACATAAGCCTAACCCTTTAGAGTCAACTGAGTCAAAGAAATGCCAACTTGGAAATGCCTTCGATAAACCTGCGATAATATCCAGTCAAACAAAGAAAACTTTGAATCTCAGTAGCAGACTTCAGAGCCTTGCATTGCAACACATCATCAACCTTAGAAGGATCGACATCAAGTCCACCACTAGTAATCACATGGACAAGGAAACTCACTCCCTTCAACAAGAACTCTCACTTCAACAGTTTTGCATACAACTTCTTCTCTTTCAACACTCGCAACACAATTCGTAAATGTTCAACATGATCTTCTTCTGATTTAGAATAAATTAAAATATCATCAATAAAGACCACCACAAACTTATCTAAATACTGATGAAAGATCACGTTCGTATACTCCATGAAAACACCTGGTGCATTAGATACACCAAACGACATCATAATATATTTATAATAAACATACCTCATTATGAAAGCCATCTTCGAAATATCGTCTGGCTTAACAAGAATCTGATAATAACTGGGCCTTAAATCAATCTTGCTAAACACATTGGCGCCAACTATTTGTTCCATCAATTCGTCAATCTTAGGAAATAGATACTTATTCTTAATAGTCACTTTATTTAGTTGTCTATGGTCCACACATAATTTCATACTACCATCTTTCTTCTTCACCAACAACACATGAGCACCCTACAGAGAAACAATTGATCAAACAAACTTCTTCTCAAGCAATTCATCCAATTGTTTCTTCAGTTCTTTCAGCTCTGAAGCTGACATCCTATAAGGAGCCATTGACACCAGACTTGTAACCATTATCAATTCCACGACAAATTCAACTCCATGTTCTGGAGGAAAATCACTAATGTCATCTGGAAAGACTTCTGGAAATTCACAGACAACAAGTAATTCCACACTCGCAGCTTCACGATCAACTTGCAACGATGCAAACATTACAAACATCAATGCTTCATCTTCTAAAAGTTCATCCACTTGCTTAGTAGACAAAAACATCAGTTCTTCATTATTACCAAACTTAGGAAACCTTCCAGTCGTATTATAATAGTTGGTGTGAACATAGTTGAGCTTCAACTAGTTCATTTCAAGGATAACATCAATTTGGTGCAAGGGTAGGCCCACAAAATCCATCACAAAATTCTTATCAATGATAGTTGAAGGACAACTCGAACATACATAAGTAATCTTAACAAAACCATTAGCATGAGTATCAATCACCATCATGTTGTTCATATCAGACAATTTCAACCCCAACATTACTATGCAGTCAAGAGAAATAAATGAATACGTAGCACCAGCATCAATAATAGTAACTAACACAACATTGTTAATAAAATAAGTAAATCAAAACAAGTTACCCTTCTTAGGAACTACCTAAGAATTCAAAGCAAACACTCTGCCATTAGTCTGGGCAATAGTAATTTTCTTTGGCTTATGACACTAGGTAGTGATATGACCCTACTCACCACAATTGAAACAAGTCGAAACTTCATTATTGTATTCAGTAACTCGATGACTTGCCTTACCACATCTGTAACATCTCAACACCTTATTATTGCATGCATCAACATAGTGGTCTATCTCACCACACCTATAACATTTCATAAAAGCTGTAGATCCTTTCCCACTTGGCTTCTTATTATCATGAGATTTCTGCTTCCCTTTCTGAGAAGGAAGCAGCATACAACTTACCACGATTATTATTATTTCCTTTCTTCTCATTATAACTCTTATAAAAAAGAATTAGTTATGGTATCATGTTCATACATCCTACACTTGTTCACAAGTATAGGAAACTAACAAAGCTCTTGATACCCAATTCCATATTTGATCCCTGGACGCAACCCATTCTCAAACTTAATACACTTAGAAGCTTCAGGAGCTAGATTATTATAATGCGGACATAACTTCACCAACTCCTCGAACCTTGTAGTATACTCGATAACACTCAAATTTCCTCATTTCAGCTTAAGCAATTCAATCTCCTTTCTCTCACGCACATCTTCAGGAAAATACTTTTTCAAGAACGCAACTCGAAAAACAACCCAAGTAATCTTCGTACCCAATATTTCCAACCTCCGACGTGCATTGTCCCACCAGTCTTCAGTAGGGGTGTTCAAAACCAAACCGGCCCAATAGAAAATCGTAAAATCGAGCCAAACCATACATAAACCGCAAAAAAACGCATTTGGTTCGGATGTGTTTGAGTCATTTTTAAACGGAACCATGCGGTTCGGTTCAGTTTGCGGTTTGTATTTTACATACCGAATCAAACCAAACCAAACTGCATAATGTTATAAAATCTTACTAACCAATATATATTTCTTTAATTCTTTATAGAAATCAACATGTAATACATGTATATTTTATCATATTCTTTGTAGGATATTTATTTTAATTTACAAATCATAAAAATAAAATATTATTCATTTATAAATACTATTTTTACAAAATATATTTTATCATAAAAATAAATTATTTAGATGAAATCATAATTTTGTTTATGAATAATTTTTTTATATATAAAAATATCTCTTTTGGCCTAAGCCCATTTTTGATGAATTGATGGCCCATTTACTCATGCAGTTTTTAGTTCATTTAGTTATGTTTGGGTTGCCTTTATAAAGCATCATTTTATCTTTGTAAAAATCAATGTGGGACTAAATTATGCAAATATTCTTGAAGCCTTATTTACTCACAGTTATTTTTAGTTCGATAGACCCTGAGTTCATAGCTTCCGCTTCTTTGAATGCACCAACAATCCCTTCAGTTGCAAACACGAGTCTCTTTGTTGGCCAACTACTATCCATATTCACTATTGTTGTGCTGAATTTCTTATACCTTCCCTATATATCACCAATTTACTGTTTTTCTTCTTCATGAAACAACACTGCATGTTTTCACTTCCATGCAAGTGAAAGAAAATTATTGGTGGGGATTATTATAATTTGAGCTATAATAAAGAGGATTTTTCCAAATTTCTTACCTACCCCTCATTTATAACTAACCGCAAAAGTATGTGTCGTATGGTATATGTTTATTGCAATATTATATATGTAACTGAGTTAACATCCTTATAAAGACAATGGCACTTACAGGTTTTTAGATGTTCCAGGTGTTATTGTAATAATGCCTTTTCTATTCTTTTACTAGTGATAGAATATAACTCCACTTTCTCCATGAAGCAACTCGATTTTCAAAAAAAATCATTTAAAATGAATTTTCAAAAAAACAATGAAATCAAAAAGCAAGGATTCGGAAGTCGGTTACGCAAAAGAAAGGTATTAGCACTTCTTACGTCCATCATACTCGATGGGACCCATTTAGTTCGAAATGTGTTTGTGTGTGTGTAATCGCTAATTTCTAAATTATGAATAAATAAAGAAAAGGGGTTTGTTTGTTATTATTTTGAGTTTGACACGGTTTCGAAACCGCGTGCCTACGTATTCCCTCGTGCAATGGGAAAGTCAAAACTCCGTAGTTCTTGTTGAAAATGTCTTTGATTGGTTGTATTGATTTTAATTGAAATGTTTTTGATTTTGATAATCGCATATGGGCGAAAAAGGATTTGAATGAGTTGAATTAATTTTAATTGTAGATGACAAGTACCAAAACGTTGGGATATCCTCTAACGATTCAATACTCGAGATTGGTGATTGAGGTCAACCGATCATCTCTCATCCAAAATCTTTATTATGAAAAGAGTGAGGTGAAACAAAGTTCACTTTTGTTAAGTGTTATGGAATAAAGTATTTAAGTCATTGGGTTACCCTCTAATGGCCCAAATACTTTACATTTTAATTAAATCGTTGGGCGAACCTCTAACGATTTACTTAAATACCATAGCACCATGTTTTTTTTGTTTTGTAGAAAAATTGATTTAAAGAAAACAAATTCAATTAATTAATTTAATATGAAAGTGTTTTAAATATTTAAGTGTATGGAATAAAGTATTTAAGTCATTGGGTTACCCTCTAATGGCCCATATACTTTACATTTTAATTAAATCGTTGGGCGAACCTCTAACAATTTAATTAAATACCATATCACTATGTTTTTTTTTTGTTTTTGTAGAAAAATTGATTTTTTGAAAGAACAAGTTCAATTAATTGTTTTAATTTGAAAGTGTTTTAGGAAAACAAGCGAGCCCATACAAGGTGGCTTTATGTATGCTCCTAAAAGTGGTACTAGCGTGACACTAGTATTCTAAACGACCGATTGGAACAATCGATTGAATAGTTGTCGCTGTAGAAAAGCCCAGGACCAAACTATGAATGTGTGCAGGACCAAACTATGAATGTGTGCAGGTGTGCATTGTGTATGTTTACCTGCTTCTTGATGAGGAGCCCAAGAGGAGGCTATGTGTTCTAATATGATAAACGCATAATTAAACGGTAATTAGAACACACAAGTAAATAAATCATAAGCTATTACAACCAAATCGAATTAATTTGAATAATTAAATAGCTTCTATGCGGTGCAAGAATTGAGCTCCAAGTAGTCTTCAAAATTGGATAAGGCTTGACGCATCGGATGAATACCAAATGAAGGTTCCTACATCACTCAAGATACAAACAAAAACTATACGAAGAATAGATACATTTGCGTTCAAATTCATTCGAAGGTTGAATTAAATTCCAAATTCAAAATTGCAACATAAAGATCATTAAAATGTAATTGAATTTATTTAGAAATGGATATGAATAAAGTATGAATAAAGTTATAAGAATAAAAATAATATGTATATTTACATACTAAATATAAGAAATAAAATACTAAATACATTACTAAATATCATATCAAAATAGTAATAGAACTATAATAACAATTTAAAAAAAATATATATAGATGCACTAGAAGATATATTCTTGGACAATTCTTGAATGCCTTCACAAATATCAAACATGTTAGTAGCATTAGTGGGATAAAAATAAAGAAATAGAATTGCAAGTAAAATAATCATGGTTAGTAGGCAAGGTAGAAAATCAAATGAAATTTCCATGAATGTAACATGAACGATTTCAACAACCAAGTAAGTAATTATTCAAGGATTTCAATTCATAAATGAAACTAAAACTCAAGAACTCAAGCTGTAATTCAATTTAAACTTCAAACATTAAAGATTGAGTTCACAACAAGTTATAATCAATCAAAACAGAATCCGGACAGCCACCAACACATATGCAATTAGCTTCAAAAAATTCATCTCAAACACTTTTAACTCAAATGGAAATAACACAGTAAGGCTGCCCGAATTAACTCTTGAATTCAAACTCGAATTGTCACTAAAATACTATTCGGATCTTCTTTTAAAAAAAACACAAAGACACAAGCATGGCACAAGCTAAATTTAACTTAAGAATAAGACCAAGAAATTTATGTCCTCAAACTTAATTGAAATCGGTCCAAGTATGCAAACATCGTCATCAAAGATTAACTCAAATGGCTTTGTCATTTAACAAACGGATCACACATCAACATTCAAATCCAAATCTCAAATAAACCAAAGGTGACCAACAATCTCTTTTAAATTGGTATTATTCGACTCGAATTCAAAACATGATACATTAAATTCAAAATCAACTCTATTCGACTAGACCAAATTATGGGCAGCAAGGAAAAAGAACCAAAACCAGTCCGATAAAATCATTTCGAGCACATTAGGGACACATAACAAATTCCAAAACAACAACAATTGGTCTTAATTCAAATAACTTTTTATTAATCATCAAAACTCATTACTCGAACCTACGACTGATAGCTCCAAAACTATCAATACAAGTTCAAGATCATTCACGTCGACATAAAAATACTCTATTGATAACAAATTTTCAACAGCACAATAAACACATAATTTCATCAAACTATTGTTCAAAATCTTGCATCAATCTCAAATTTAGACCAAAATCAACGCATACATCATGAACAAAATGATCATTTCAAAATTCAGGTTTGACAAACAACACATTGATACAAGTTTCACCAAATCTTGATGCAACAAACATAGGTTTAATCAGAATTTAACCATAGACAGCATAACAGTTTAACAGAGATTACACCAAAACTCAAACAAGCTAAGGAATGGAAAGTTACCGATATGTACGGGATGTCGAATATGCGCTAAAGGTAAAAAAAATGACGGAGGGTGTTGACAACTGCTGTTGAATGGAAACAGAGGATGTTGGCTGTTGGAAGTGAAGCCACAGGCGGGCTTTAGAGTGAGCTAAGACGGCAGCACTGGAAGCAGTATAGAGTGGTTGCGAAGAAGGAGCAGAGGATAGACAGTGAGTGTGAGCAGCGGCTACGGAGTATCGGCGATGGAAGTGAGGGGTTGAGCGGCTGTTTGAGATGAAGGAGATAGACGGAGGGTTACGATGGAGAGACAACGGGTTAGTATAATGGAGATGGAGTGAGAGGAAGTGATATGGAGAATGATGTGAGGAATGGTTCTCGAGAGAAAGCGAGAGGGATGGAAGTAGCAGCGGAAGGAGGTTGTGATGGAGACGAGGGTGTGAGAGGTGGTGTTGATCCGGAGACTGGGGAGTATGTGGAACGGCGAGACAGGGAGTAAGGGTTACGATTGATGATTGCTGGCAGCGATGGAGATGGAGAGAGTTTCGGCGGTTGAATGGGTCGATATGAAGGAGGAGATGAGGTTAGCGATTGAGAGGATGGGAATGGTCGCAGAGGATGGAGTGGGGTTTTGAGAAGGCAGTGGAGTCAAGAGGGAGTATGCGTGAGGAGGAATGGAGTTTTGGTTAACCTCCCTATATTTTCATTCGATCCGCCTCTTTTATGTTTCTGTTCCCATTTTCCATTTTGCCCCCCGTGAACAGTGAACAAACTCTCAATATATAGAGAAAAAAAATTAGGTTTAGATTATTTTTTTTGAAATGCCAATAATGCCCTTAGTTATAAATTGGGCTATAAAGCCCAAAAGAGCAAAACTTAATTTATCCAATAACATTTTTTCTTTTTATTTTTAGAGATAAAAATTAGACACTTAAATTGTTAAAAATGATAAAAGTTCGGACAAAAATTTATCCGAAAAAAATAAAATAAACATATTAAAATAAATTACAGGTATCAAACATTAAAGAAAAATTATCGAAATATTTAAAATTGAAATAAAACGATAATAAAAAATACCTGATTTTAAAACACTTACGGTTAAAAACAAAACTTCGAAATGTATCGAAAAATTAGAGAGATCACATTTTCATGATCTACGACACGTAGATTCATAAAGCAGTGAGTTAGAGACGAAAGTTTGAAATATTTTTCCCGCTAATTTTCCGCGCAGTGTCGAATCGCTTTTAACAGTCTGTTTGTAAAATCGAAATATTGATATCATCGACATATAATCAACTTAAAACGATGCAATTATCGATTTAAACTAACTTTTAGTCAATTTAAATACGACGAAATGATGCATATGCCATGAATGAATGACTGTTTAATGCAATGACCTAATGGAAGTAGGGATGTCAGTTTGGACCTGTTAATGGGGATCCTCGAACGTTCGGGGCCCCAAAGATGGGAATTTTCCCGGCGGAATGGGAGAAAATTCCGAGAGCATTTCGGGACGGAATACAATGGGACCCCACCCCGCCTATTATTTTAATATAGTTAATTTAATATATATAGTTAATTATGTTGTTGGATTTTTTTAGTTGTTTAGGCATATTGTTACTTTAAAAAGTATTATAGTTCATTTTGTTGAATTTTATAGCATTTTATAGAAATTTATAAAAAATATTATTATTTTGTGTTCCATTAGTATTTTTAATAAAAATAATAAATGTCAAATACTAGTATTTTTAATAACATAATAAATATGTGAATTCTTTGTGCTTTTTATTTTATAGAAAATATAAACATTTTAAAAAATAAAATATTAATGAATAAATGTAGGATCTATGGGATCTCATGAACGGGATGGGATAGAAATTCCCGTGACGGAGATCGGGACGGGACGGGAATGAATTTGATGGCGGGGAAAAAGATGGGGAAGTGTCCCCCCGGCCCCGCCCCGCCCCATTGACATCCCTAAATGGAAGCGTATGCAGATGAATGTGAAGCCTAAACCAGATAAAATCGAGATAGGAGGGCAAATTTTGGGGTGCAACACTCCACTCCACTAATTTTTTCACATAAACATAACTAGCTGAAGACAGAAACAAGAGAATAACAAAGACAAACTTTTTAGAGGTGGTATTTTGGGGAATGCAACTTCTTTCTATTGTATTAAAATGTTTAATTGCCTTAGAAATATGAACAAATGAGTTCTATATATAGAGACTCAAAATATAAAGATATAAATGCTACATAGGAAATGTTATATAATAAATGTTGGATATTTCCAAGGAGGTGTAGATCCAAGGAATGAACTTTTCTCATCCCGAGAGAATATAACTTTTCTTCTTCCTTTGACTGCATTTAATTTATTCCAACAAAACTCCCCCATAGATTTAAATGTTTTGTTGATCCATCATTCCCAGCATCCTTTTGCCTCTGTCGAATAACTCCTTCGATAATGGTTTTGTGAAGATGTCCGCAACCTGACCCTTGCTTGCTACATGTTTTAGTTTGAAACTTTCTTCCTTCACATGTTCTCGAATAAAATGGAATCGAACATCAATTTATTTGCTTTTTTCATGATTCACTGGATTCTTCGCTAATTCGATTGCAGACATGTTGTCCACTAGAATTGTTGTTGCATCTTCTTGTCTTTGCTCCATCTTGCTCAACAGTCTTCTAAGCCATATTGCATGGCATACACACCAAGATGTTGCTATATATTCTGCTTCACATGTCGAAAGAGTTACAATTGGTTGCTTCCTTGAAACCCAAGTGAAAGTAGTATTTCCCATGAAGAACACATAGCCTAAAGTGATCTTTCGATCATCTATATCTCCACACCAATCACTTCCAGAGTAGCCAATCAACTTGTAATCTTCCGTTCTTGAGTAAAACATTCCAAGTGACACTGTTTCTTGGACGTATCAAAGGATCCTTTTCAATGCCTTCTAGTGTGTGTGAAATGGTTCTTCCATAAATCGACTCACAATACCAACACTTAGCAAAAGATCTCGCCTTGTGCAAGTCAGATATCGAAGACTTCCTATCAAGATTCGAAATCTACTTGCTTCTACGCACTCTCCCTCGTCAAATTTCGAAAGCTTTATTCCTGGTTCCATCGGTGTCGAAATTAGATTGCAGCTATCCATTTTGAATCTTTTCAGGATGTCTTTTGCATATTTTTCTTGTGAGATAAATATTCCTGTTTCTTCTTGTCGAACTTCTATGCCAAGATAGTATATCATCAGGCCTAAGTTTGTCATCTCAAACTCACGTGTCATTGTGCTTTTGAATTCTGCAATTAACTAATCATTGTTGCCCATAAAGATTAGGTCATCAACATAAAGAGAAACAAGTAGAATATCTTCTTTATTCTTCTTCACGTACAAAGCATGTTCATAAGGACATTGTTGAAAACCTTTCTCCTTGAAGTATGTGTCGATGCGCGTATTCCATGCACGTGGTGCCCGCTTCAACCCATAAAGTGCCTTCTTTAGTCTCAACATTTTCCTTCATTTTCGACTTTCATGTATCCTGGTGGTACTTCGACGTAGACTTCTTCTTCAAGCACACCATTCAAAAAAGCTTATTTGACATCCATCTGAAACATTTTCAATTTAAATTGAGCAGCTTGAGAAATAAGCAGTCGAATTGTTTCCATTCTTGCAACAGGTGCAAATACTTCATCATAATCGATTCCTTCTTTATGTTTGTAGTCTTTCTCCATAAGTCGCACCTTATACCTTTCGATTTCTCCTTGAGCATTCATCTTATTCTTGAACACCCACTTTACACCAATGGTTTGACTTCCTTTTGGCAACTCAACAAGTTCCCAAGTGTTGTTATGTTCGATGGCCTTGAATTCTTCGTTCATGGAATTTTTCCATTTTTCATCTCTCCAAGCTTCTTCAAAACTAATGTTTTCAGAATCTGCTAATAAACATACAAGATGTACTTCTTATGTGTTATCATACAGATCTTGTAGACTTCTCATTCTTGGCCGTGAAGGCTCACATTCACTTTTGTCGACACAACAAAAAATGATTCTCCAACTTCAACCACTACTTCTGTCGAACTATTTTGGTCCCATCTGCTTGCTTTGTTCACACGAACATCTCTACTTACAATTACCTTTCTGATTACAGGGTCGAGCAACCTGTATCCTTTTTTTTCTCATCATACCAATTAGTATGTACTTTTGACTCTTGTCTTCACGCTTCGTTCTTCGTTGATCTGGTATATGTGCATATGCAACACTACTAAAGACTTTGAAATGAGACACAAACAACTTCTTTCCACTCCAAGCTTCTTGTGGTGTTTAATCTCCCAACTTTGAATGTGGACATCTATTTTGCACATAGATTGCACATTGAACAACTTCTGCCCAAAATTCCTTCGACATGTTCTTGCTCTTAAGCATCGATCAGACCATGTTAAGGATCGTTCGATTCTTTCTTTCAGCCACTCCATTTTGTTGAGGTGGGTATGCTACAGTTAGAAATCTTCTTATCCCCTGCTTTTCACAATACTTCATGAATGTTGTCGACATATACTCTTCACCTCTATCTGATCGAAGGGCCTTGATGTGTCTGTCAGTTGCCTTCTCCACCATTACTTTAAACTTTTTTGAATATGTCGAGTGCTTCAAATTTTTCTTTCAAGAAATAGACCCAAGTCTTTCTTGAGAAATCATCAATGAACAAAATGAAATACTTCTTACCACTGAAGGATTCTGGAGTAATTGGTCCACATATGTCGGTGTGAATCAATTCGAGAATATGTTTAGCCTGATACTATGCCTTCTTTTGAGATGATGTTCTTGTTTGTTTACTAAGAACACAATCTTCACAGAATTTTCCTTCATACTCCATGTATGGAAGTCCATACACCATGTTCTTCTTTGCTAATCTCATTAGCCCAACATGATTTAAGTGACCAAAATGTCGATGCCATAGAGACATTTTTTCTTCGACGTTAACCTGCAGATATTTTTCTCAAACTTTCCTCAAATTTAACTTGTACATTTGATTCTTCCCCATTTCGACTTCAACAACCAGATGTCCAGACTTATCTTTGAGGTGAAACTTTCAATCTTTCATGAGAATCGAATATCCCTTCTCAGTTATTTGTCCCAGACTCAATTTGTTTGTCTTGAGATCTGGTACATAATACACAACTTGGATTAACCCAATCAAGGCATCCTTCTGCATATAGCAGATTGTCCCTTTTCTTTCGACCTTTATTTTCGATGCATCTCCAAAAGATACATGCCCATCTTCAATCTTTGCAATCTCTCTAAATAGGTGTTTATGACCACACATATGGTTACTCGCTCCAGATTCAAGATACCACATAGTGTCATTTTCTCCGTCTACTTCCTTTTGAGTCATCAATAGAAAACCTTCATTTGAACTCTCTACCTTTCTTCTTTCTTCAAAGTTGTCCCACTTATCTGTAGGAATTGTAGTCCTTCGCATAGTGTTGTTTGTGTAATTAAATGTTTGTTTTGCGCCTCTTTGATTTTCGTTGTTTTGATAACTTTGACCACCATCATGTCCTCCACGGCCATGCCCTCTCCCATGAATGTTTTGAGAGAAGAGCACCTTTTCGTCTCTGCTAGATTCCTTGGTTTGTTCTGCATCAGCAAACGCCTCCTCCTTCATTTTTATGTTGTGTTATTCGTGTGCTTCGAGAGAACTTGAAACTTCTTCGACAGTAACTCTTGACAAATTCTTCGATTCCTCTATCGCACATACTATATTCTCAAACTTGTCTGTCAAAGATCTTAAAATATTTTCGACAACACGACCATCAATTAATGCTTCTCCATTTCGGCTCAGTTTATTTGCCACCGTTTGCACACGTGTTATATAGTCCGACACGGACTCCGTCTCCTTCATCTTCATTCTTTCTAGTTCACCTCGAGGAGTTTGTAAGTGAACTTGCTTAACTCTATCTGCTCCTCTGAACACTCTTTCAGGAGTGTCTCATGATGCTTTTGACGTAGTCGAACCAATAATCTTCTCAAAGGTCCATTCATCGACAACCCTAAATAACATATACAATGTTGTCTTGTCTATCGATCGCGTCTCTTTCAACGCCTTGTGCTGGGCTGATGTGTACCTGGTTGTATTAGCTGGCTCTGCAAACCCATCCCCCGTTACTTCCCATGCATCTAGAGATCCAAGAAGCGCCTTCATTTGGATACTCCAATTTTCATAATTCGATTTTGATAGTTGTGGTAGTGGCATCTGATTTATCATGTTTGCCATTGGCTATGAGGCCAATTTGAAGATAGAAACAAGACAATAACAAAGATAAACTTTCTAGAGGTGGTATTTTGGGGACTACAACTTCTTTCTATTGTATTAAAATGTTTAACTGCTTTAGAAATATGATTCAAATGAGTTCTATATATAGCGACTTAAAATACAAAGATATAAATACTACATAGGAAATTCTATATAATAAATGTTGTATGAAATTCCTGGCAGCAGATACGTGATGTCACAGAGAATGTTATGACACACTATCTGACACTCTGTTAACAATTTACACAGTAAATATAAATAACAGTAAAGAACACAATAAGTTGTTTACCGGTTCGGTGTCTAACTACACCTACATCTGGGGGCTACCAAGCCAGGGAGGAAATTCACTATTAGTAGAATTAATTCAGGAATAAACCAACCAGTTGATCTCCTTCACTTAAAACCTACCCAATGCAACTTCAACCTAAGTCCTACTTAGATATGAGTTCCTACTCACTCCCCCTCAATCACAGCAGTGATATCAACCTATTGAATAATTGAATTGTGAAGACACACTTAAATAAACTATCTTGATCTCGCTTCAAAGCTTTCAATCAAGAGACAAACACTCGTGCTTTAAAGCTTTGAGTGATAAACTACCCTTACAACAAATCCTAGTCCAAGGCACTTATCAATTGATAGTTGCTTGGCTCACAAGAGATACTAGAATTACAAATACCAACTGTTACAAATCCTAACAGTACACAAATACAATCTGCTATCTCTTCAATAAATTATGGAGGCGCAGCACAGTTGTAAGGGTTGAATTCCTTTTATAGAAGCAGTCCTGAAACTTCAGTTTTGGGCTTCCATAAAGATAGTTAGGGTTCACTTAATTTAATCCTAAAAACATGGTCTTTTCAACAACCAATTTAGGTTTAATTAAGATTAACCTAGCAGCCACGTGAGCATGCTTTCTAATAACAGAAAAACATAAAGTAGCAGCTCAACAAACTTCACGAAAAGTCTCGGGAAAAAGCAGTTCTGCGAGAATGTCACATGAATGTCATAACATCATTATGACATCGATTATTTTGCGAATTTCGGACAACTTTAGCTTCCGATTTGTCTTTTAACATCCTTAGCAGGTAGGATTTATCTTCAATCTCTGAATGTCATGACATTTATCATGACATTGCTAAAGCCTAGTTTTACCAAAATTAATGTCAACTTAAAACACTAACATTGTATATTTCCAAAGAGGTGTAGAACTAAGGAATGAACTTTTCTCATCCCAAGAGAATATAACTTTTCTTCTTTCTTTGGATGCATTTAATTTATTCCAACACTAACATGCATTAATTGACCAAAAACAAAATGCTGGTGTGTTGGCAAGTTGGGAAGCAAACAAAATTATTAAGAATTTTTACAACCTTTCCAAACTCTTACCTCTCCTGTCAACATAGCATAATTGACAGTCTCTTTTCAATAGCTATCACAAGTCATGAAACCCAAATGTAAATACTTTAGATGCATTTAAGTGGTAACTGTTATATATTATTATTCTCTTTTTCCTTGCGAATGACTTTGTTTTTAAGCGGTATATGCGATGCTAATGGTATACATATACATGAAAAAACTAAATTCCATTTTCATTGAGATGGGGGAAGGTCTCATCTCCTTCACCTAAACGGGGGCATTATTCCCCACTGGTGCAAAAATCCCTCTCCAGTGGTGACTTCTAAAAACAACAGAAGTAGCACTGCAATCATAGTTGCTCTTCCAACACATGTGTAGCAACGATCCAACACACGTGTAGAAGAAAGCAAGTATCACTCATGCATGTATGCTAAAACTGATTCCATGCTTTAATCTAAAAATATTTTGTTGCAGATGACAATGCTATTGAGAATGCCCTTCTAGCTTTCTATGGAGAGGGCGAGCACATGGAGGACTGTGAGATTATCTTTTCTAGAATGTCTAAGCTGGAATTCAATGATTTCTGGATACATACACAGTGGCATCCTACACAAGGCCATGGATTTGGTATGGCTTAATTGCAGGAAAAATAGTTCCACGTCGGTTGGGATATTAACAACATTAGTGTTCATAAGACAGACACTCATACATAAAACTTGAACTTATAACTGGATGAAAGTAAATGGCCCAAAAGCCCAAAATGATAAGCATTAATTTTTATTTAAAATAATTATTAAAAACAATTAAAAAAAATTAAAACGGAAATGATTTATTAAATATATTATGTAAAAAAAATTATAAAAAACGCGTGGATTTAAAAAATAAAAGCCTTGTTTTGGCGCTCAAGGGTGTTATAGACGAAATTTGGAATTTGTAAGGGGCATTTTAAAAAAAAAAAACTTTATCAGGGGCTAAAAACAAACTTCGATAACATTGCAGGGGGTGTTATGTATTTAACCCTAAATTTTTTTTAAGGTAATTTATGAACGATTAAATACAAAATTATATTTTTCTCTATATGTGTATGTATGACTCAATATTTTTTTTAATAAAAAACTGAACCAACCGAACTAATTCAAACTACATTAGTTTGGTTTGGTTTGGTTCAGTTTTATTTTTAAAAGCCAACCGAACCAAACTGAACCACGTGTTTTTCTCTATTGCGGTTTGTGTGATTTTTTGCGTCAAAATCACCCAAAACGCACCGCGAACACCCCTAGTCCTCAGCTTTCGCTTCCAACATATGAGTACCAAATTGCACTTTATGTTCCTCTAAGCAAGCCATCACACTGAAGATCTTCTCGATCTTTTTGAGCCATACCCGAGCACCATCATCATGTGTGTAACACCCTTATAAACCCCACGAATAATATAATAAAATAATCAGAGTCTTGCATAAAAAGGATGTCATATGCTTCATAAAACATCATAAATACATATCTTATTCTGTAACCTGAGCTTTTCAACCTTTATAAACATTTCCTTTCAAAACATCAACAAAATAATCATTTACTACGCAACGGAAAATCATAGTTTTAGATAACTTCATTAATACTTCAAAAACATATCCATTTCTCATCATACGAGAGTTATAATCGAAAACATCCTCAACAAATGAAATACCATCTAATTCATGTCAACAAGGTGAAACATAAGGTTTAAATCAAACGTTCCTGACCCCGATGTTACATATCAGAGTCAGACCTTCTAAAATCAACGGAAAGTAAACAACACACCCCAAGCTACCTTCTAAGCTTCTACGAACTACTCCTGATCACCTATGCGTTACCCATGTGGAGGTAACATTCAAATAAAAAGGGTGAGAAATAATATTAAAAGATATACAAAATAAACATAGTAGTTCAAACAACAACATCATATCACCAATTAATCAACAATCATCATCAACACTAAGTTAATTAACACAACAACATATACAATGTCATTTAGTCAACAATCATGCAATGCCACATAATATGTAATGCAACAACAAAGACTCATGCATGTGGTACCAATCCATTATGATTCCTTGACTCATCACCCTCCAAAGATCCCCACCATAAAATCAATTTCCTTTTGGAACCGGAGCACAATATCAAACACACTTGATCCACACAATGAGATTGAGGCCAACATTGAACTAACGTCCTCAACAACACTGGACATATGTTCTAATTAACACTGAACTTTCTTCCTAACAATGCTATGAATGCATGATGCACAATTAACATAATATTCGCGACCACAACTAGTCAAGTGCATCACCATTCATACATCATCCATGTACATCAAACATATTGACATTAACTTCATTCGACTCTTCATCATCACAACATATTATTATCACAATATTCACAATTCATCATGGCAACCAACACATAATAGTATCAACAATTTATCATAACAACATACATTGTTATAGCCCACATCTTTTTACTCATATTATTCCCCCTAAATGTAGTTCATTGAGTTATCCATCCAATGCTTCGAACGATGCCTCAAACCGAGTCCAAAAACTCAAGTTGCGAGATTTCAAAGTTTTTGTCACATACCCCTCGCCCGAGGCTCGTTTGACGAAGCATCTGGCTCGCCCAACAAGGACGAGGCGAAACATGTTCCACATACAAATTCCAAGAGATCAGGTTTTTCTTCATATCCTTTGCTCGGCGACGCATCTCGTTCACCCGACGAGACCTTTCTCGCCTCTACTTCTCCCGATGAAGTTGGAGCGAGTCCTTCTTCTCTCATACATTTTCCAAAGGTTTTGTTTTAAATCCACCAATCCCCTTCACCCTCGCCCGACGCATCAGGGGCAAGATGCCTTCTCCCAACAAAACATCACGTTCGCCCGACGAGACACGCGTAATAACACTATGTTGTTACATTTTCTTCCCTTAGGATTTCACCACATAAGAGTCCAAATTCATCCCAAATCAACATGTTTTCATTACACATTAACAATACAATATTATAGGCATCATGTGAATCAATTTATAGAAAAACAACATGGTATTTTCATCAATTTCATCATAAAACACATCACATGAATCATATCATCAAATTCATCAAAACTCCAACAAATTCATACATACATCTAAACCCCATATCAATTATAATCACATACTATTTCCCTTACCTTAGATTATATCTTTGATCTTCTTCTTTGTGTTCTTCCAAAAATCCCTTTGTTCTCTTCATGCCCTAACTCTGTTGCATTCTTCCAATTTTCACAATTGCATAGACTGACACACTTTTGCTTCCATTCCTTGTTTAACCCTTGGACCATTTCTACCCCCACTTATCCCCCACAAGTTACCATGATACCCTTGTCATCTCTACTTCATATTATTCCATTATTTTAATAATAATAATAATAATAATAATAATAATAATTCTAAATAATTATTAATTAGTTATCTGAATTACTAATATTCTCATATTCACTCAAATTCAACATTACCCCAAAACATAACGTCATAACTAGGGGTGGCAAAATGGTCGGGGCTCACCGGCCCGACCTGCATACCCGTCATAAAATGGCGGGTTGGATTAGGATTTTGAGTCCACCGCACATCAAAGCCCGCCCCTCTAAATACCGCCACTCACCAAAATTTGCCCCGTCAAAATCCGTCGCTCGCTAAAGCCCGCCGCACCTATTCATTTAGCTTGTCCCACCCTTATTTAGTTAATTTTACTAATTCTAATTCTTAATGTTTTTATTTTATATATTAATTTATGAATATATGTAATATTTTTTGAAGTAAATTTTTTTCAAAGATGCTTTATAAAAATTGCTCTAAAATATAAATGAAAAATCTAATTGAAATGTAAAAAAAGTCTATTAATCTATTAAAAAATGAAAATAAATAAATAAATATAAAATTAGGCAGGCAAGCCCACCGCCCACCAACTCCCCACCTTGACGGGGGCGAGCTAGATTTTAATGCCAATTCCACTTGGCGGACTTCCCCGCCCCGCTCTTTTTTCTTTGGCGGGTGTAAGATAGGGTGGGGCGGGGTGGGCGGCCCATTTTGCTACCCTAGTCACAACACAATTCATACTCAACAAAACATCACATGTTCACCCATAATACATAAATATTTCTAATAACTCAATTAAATAAATAATTCTAAAAATTGGGGTGTTACAACTCTCCCCACTTAAAGAATTTTTGCCCCGAAAATTACTTGAGGAAAAAAGAGTCGGATACGACTCCCTTATCTAATCCTCACACTCCCAAGGCAAACTTCCACCAGCTGGTCCACCCTACAATACCTTCACCAAGGAAATGTCTTTATCCCGCAATTGCTTCACCTCCCGACCTTCTATTCGCACAGGTGATGCTTCGATAGTCAGGTTATCTCTCATCTGTACATCATTCAGCTGGATCACATGCGAAGGATCTAAAATGTATTTTCTCAACCGAGACACATGAAATACATCATGTAGATTTTCGAGCGACAGTGATAAAGTAATCTAATAATCTTTTTCACCTATCTTCTCATATATCTGATATGAACAAACAAAATAGGGTGTAAGCTTCCTCAACTTCAAAGCTCTACCAATACCAGTCACCAGAGTGACTCTCAAAAACACATGATCATCTTTTTGGAAGTCAAGTGTCTTCCTCCTCTTATCATGATAACTATTTTGACGACTCTGAGAAACTTTCATCCTCTCTTATATCATCTTGATCTTCTCAGTCGTTTCCTGCATAATCTCAGGTCTGAGTAATGAAAACCCCATGAATATTACATACAATTAATTAGAGTATTTCACCAACAAGGGCGTCACATATTCATAGAAAACATCATACATATAAAACATATTCTGCTCCGTAACACATGTTCTCATAATGAAAACATTTATCTCTTTTAAAAATATCATTACGAAACTTCAACACATCGCAACAAAATTATCATCTCAACAATATTCATTAAGAACTTAGGAAAGTCATATGTAATCACACTTCCTTGTTCATAAGTTTGAACTTCAAAACATATTAAAACATAATAGAATATCTCTCAACAAATCATGTCAACAGGAAACATGCATTTTGAATCAAACGATCCTAAAGACCCTGATGTTACATATTAGAGTAAGACCCTCTTTATTTGCGATAAAGCAACTAAAAGACTTCATAAAGCTATCTTCGAGCTTATACGTCTATTCTTGATTACCTGCAAGTTACCCGCGTATAGAGGCAACATTTCCAAGCAGCAAGGGTGAGTAATCATAATTATTATAAAAGACATAAAGAATAAATATAGTAGTTATAATACAACAATAAGAAATCACACATCATTAAATCTTCGTGTTATACTCACATCTTCACAAACATCTTATACACACAACAAGCACATCAGTATATCACCATATTATTACACATCATCAAACACCACAATTATCATTGCATCATCATTATCATATAACCAATCATAATGCAATATCACATATAATGCAAGGCACTTCATTAGACTCATGCATGTGGTACCAAAACTTCACTGATGACTCAATCATCATTTTCTCCAAAGATCCCGACCAATAGGATTGATTCCCACTTGAAACTAGAGCACATCATAATATTGCACTCAATCAACACTATGGGATTAAGGCCATCACTAGAAAAATATCCTGCAACCATTACTAGGCTATGCCCTATCATATACCATGAATGCATGATGTGAAACATCTCTATAACAACATGACCACGACTAGTCAAAATGCATCATCATTCATATAATCACCGTAAGATCATCACATACTTCATATTACACACATAATCAATATAGTAACAATAATTCATCATATACACATACATCATACTAAAACAATAATCAAATCATCTTGTTCATCATAACAAAGACACTGGGAAAAAACATCATATGATCTATTTTATCATCTGTATAGCTCATTGCGTTAGATTTCTAACGCTTTAAATAGAGTCCTGAAACTCAAGTTACGACACTTTAAAAATCTTAATGTTGTTCATCGCCCGATGCTCGCCCGACAATGTGAGAGAGACAATGTCTTCCCCATACAAATTCTAGGAGCGTTGTCTTTCTTCTACTTCCTTAGCCCAGGGAAGCTAGCAGCTCACCCGACGAGACCACTCCCGCCTCCCCTTTGCATGACGAAGCTGGGGCTAGGCACCCACTTCTCTACAAAATTCTAGGGGATTTGTTTTTCTTTTGTCTTCGTTGCTCGACGAAGCACATGACTCGTCTGACGACCATCTCTCGCTCATGCCTCGCCCGACGAAGGAAAAAAGTATATGTAATTTCTGAAAATGATTTTATTGCTTTTGTCTTATTGTAGAAGTTTGATGATTTAATAATTTGGCTTAAATACACTTTTGCCTATATTAATTTTCTAAACATTTTAGTCCCCCTATAAAAAAAACC
This sequence comes from Vicia sativa, assembly GCA_021764765.1. NCBI lineage: Eukaryota > Viridiplantae > Streptophyta > Magnoliopsida > Fabales > Fabaceae > Vicia > Vicia sativa. The sequence goes on along the minus strand of CM038794.1, from coordinate 261,028,395 downwards.
AACTATTAGGTCCCCCAATATCATATTTTATGTTTTTTTTGAGGTCCCCCGTAACAAAATAGTCTAATTTACATACGTGACATTGAAATTATGAGGTGACATTTTTTAATTGTTGTCACGTTATTAGAAATAGACCAAAAAATATATATTTTAAAATTAAAATTTATAATATATAATTTCTAAATAAATATTTATAAATAAAAATAACAAAAATAATTAAAAAAGCTTAATTATTATAAAGAAAACTTTTAAAAAATAATAATAAAATTTTAAATATTTATAATGACGGGAAATCAATTAAAGAAAATGTCACTTCATAATTTCAATGCCACTTATGCAAATTAGACTATTTTATCATGGGGGACCACTAAAAAAACATGAAATATGATATTGGGGACCTAATAGTTGGTTTTTTTTATAGAGAAACTAAAATGTTAAAAAAAATTAATAATTTAAAATTTTAAATATGCATTTCCACGCAAGTCTTCCTCTGGCCACACCACTTAAAATTTTGACACATCAACATTTTTGGAAGGGAAATGTTGCTGCGGTATAACGACAAGCAAAGAGTTGGTATTATTTTTACCGGGTGATATATACCGGTTAGGTTATATCGTATCGTGTCCACAAAGATTGGTTATTGATTTGTCGTTCGATAATTCTACCGTTAATGAGTTTGGGATTAAAAGAAATGAAAATAAAAGACAAAAAGTAAATGAACAAAAAGTATAAAGGATAGAACTTATCCGAGCAATGTAAACTACCCGTCACAGACTTAAATCTACCACCCATGTTATAATCGGCCTACGATACTCGTCCGTGTCATCACATACCTCTCACAACCTTGGTTATTCCTAACCCAAATTGAGAATCCTCCTAAATCATCTCAATAGCCATGTCTGGCCTACCTCGACAACACAGGAGTCAACTGCGTCACCTCCATACCCATTCCTAGCATATTTCACCAACGCAGAGGCATTAAGTTCGGATACTCTATAGTGAATGTTAGATCTAAACTCATTCCTAGTATTCAGAAACTAACAGATAATCATCCTAGGTAAGAATCTAAGCAATCTATCTCTAGTAAAGCTCAAATCCCTAACATAAAGTAAAAACCCAAGACAATCACCGACACAAATTCGTAAAGCAAACTTTATACAACGCCAAGGGCGACAAATATACATGAGTTATGAGTAGAAATACATACAAACCCAACAAAAGAGAAATACACAAAGAGGAGAAGAGATAAACCACAAATCTACATTGGTTGTCAAGCCAATCGAAGAGCAATCCACCTCCAATCATCAAAATGCAAACTCCAATGTTGTTTTCTAAGCAAATCTATCAAAAATATGATGTTGATGGTGTTGGGACTCAAAAATACCCAACCCATAACCTAAAAATGTATTTTTAGCCCCTTTTAAAGAATTCTGAAGTCGCAGGGCGCGCTAAGCACGGTATTCGCGCTAAGCGCAGTCTGTTATGTTCAGCATCTTGTTTTTGCCATATCTTGAGAACCGTAACTCGGAATTGCGCCCGGTTTGAAGCGTTGAAAAGCTTATTCAATGCTCTATCTAATCATGAATGAATATCAATCAAATTAATGATTTTTATTTTGTTGATTTTGAGCTTTATTCGTTGATCAATTGTGCAAAATCGCACTCTTGAAGCTTAGCCTTTGGCCTTTATTACTCAATGCTCCAATTATGAATGAATACCTATAAAAGAGATGAAAAACTATCAAATGATACAATATTTACACAAAAACTCAATTATTCTATTATGTACACATTTATACAAAAAGCGGGGGATTTATTCGAAGAATATCAACAAAAGAACGGATAAGTGCCACAAAATGTATATACAAAATAACTACATTTTGGCACTTATCAGGAAATGAGAATTTGAACTAATATTACAACCAATAATATAATTTCGCGACTGTTTGTTCTGTTTTAAAATGTAAGGGTCAATTTCGTGAGTTTGGTCAAAACATGAGGAACAAAAGTGTAACTAAGCCTAGTTAATATTACCTTCGTCCTATTTATAATAAAAAATATTTTAAAATTTATTGAATAATTCATATATTTGAGCTATATTATTGATCAAATATATTAATTATTCAATAAATTTAAAAATTCAACTTTTTAAAAAAATCAGAGGGAGTATTATATTTAGTTCATTGGCTTAAAAATAAAGTTCAGTGAATTTAATTAATTATTTGAATAAAAATGGTAGATACATGGTAACGTTCTGTCTACGACTCTTATTTATATTTATAATTAATATAAATAAATTATTAATATTTATAAATTAATGTTTGAGTATCTAAAATATATCACGATATAATTTAGTTAAATAAATCGGTTTCAAAAATAAAATTATATATTTATTAATTTAGTCAAATCAAATAATTAATTATCTAAAAAATATCAAGTAAAGAAAATTTAGATTCAATTTCATATGTATTGTTTATACTCTTCTCCAATAAAAATATGACACACATACATAAATATCTTTTATAGAGTAAAAATAAAAAAGAAATTATATATGTGTAAGAAGAAATTATACACTTGTTATATTTTTATTAAAAATAATATAATTGTATTTAAATTTTCTCTTTTAAAAATATCATAATTTGATACATTTACAAAATTTCAAAATATCATAATTTCATATCTTTTATTTTTTCCATTTTAATTTTAACTATAGTCAATATACATAATATAAAATGTAATCAAAATAAATTTCGAACAAAATCTAATGACAAACAAAAGAAAAATTATTCCATTTAAGTTTTAAACATATATATATATATATATATATATATATATATATATATATATATATATATATATATATTAAAAAATTGCCATGTCAAAGATTTTTATGATTGGATTTTAAGAGGAGTCAAAATAAGAGAATCTTGATATGTTAAGGAGCGAATTCAAACTCGTCCATATGACAGAAGACAAAATAGGGTAATTTTCATATGTTAGAGAGCGAATTCAAACTGGTCCATATAATAGAGGGAGAAATAACTATTAATCTTTTTTTAATTATCAAAAACACGTAATTTTATTTAAAAAACATGCATTTAATAATTAATTTTTTAAAGAGATTAATTACTATGCACTATCAATGTAAAACTTTTTATACAGTCAATGCATCAAACTACTCACTAATACTATTAAATAAATAATAAAAATAAAAATAAAACATAATTTATAATTTAAAGATCATGATTCAATGACGGTGTAAAATATTTTTACATTATCAGTATATTCTAATTAACTTTTTTTTTAAATAGTTGATTCATTGATTGTTACGATTTTGACCAATTCTAACCGGTGCCACCGATTCAACATATAATATTATCTAACAATCAAATAAGACCGAGTAGTTCTCAGTTCGATTCGGTTTTTAAAACATTAAATATTCATTTTTCTAGATTAAGAATAAAATACATTATATATGAAAAACAAACACTGACACAATGGACCCTGCAGCTCTCTCCATTGGGGAAACGATATGATACCGCTGCCACCTTGTGCCATTGCATGAGAGACACTCACACTGAACTCAACTCACCGGGAAACCCACCGGAGTCCATCATCGTTCGCCACCAACACTCCTATAGTCCGTACAGGTACTCCCTCTTTTCTTTTCTTGATTTTTCAGATTTCTCAAGATACACTTATTCATGTATTTATATATATACCCTCTTTGGTTTCCAATTATTTGCTTTTCTTTTGAAAATTTGAATGGATTTTACAATAATTTTGCAAACAGGAATTTAGGGTTTCATGCTAACAATTGATAGGTTGAAAAATATATGAAATCTTTTGGTTGATTATTAGTGTTGTGTTTGTTTCTTTTTCCAAACGTATATGGAATTGGTACATTCACCAATTCCAGGTATCCCTTTTCGCTCGATCGGGTCCAAATTTCATTGCATGGAAACATGGAGTTTGAAATCTCGACCGCGATCAAACGATTATCTATTTGGGGGTAGTCGTTGCCACATTTACATTTTCTTGAAATTATGGTTGACCTAATTCATCCTTACAAATATATGTTTATACTATGTGAAACTCTTAATAACATTAACGCGGCGTGTTTTGATTTATCAATTGTAGCGGTATGTTCATGTCACATATTATCCGACGTGAGACTCTTAACAACATTAAAGCACATTGTTTTGATATATCGATAATGGCACATAAGAAATAATATCGTGATGTGTTTTAGCGGTTTTCAAACTCGCAACTACGAATGTGTTTGGATTGGTGGTGGACATAATCGATTCTAGCAGAATTGAGTTTGGCTGAATTGATTTTATCGAAATTGATTTTACCATAATTGATTTATGTTTGGATACATTTATATAATAGTGAATTGAACAATAAATTTCAGTGTAAAAGTCACCTAGAATCAATTCTGGAGGCAAAAGGTACAAATTCCAACTTCAAGTAGAATCAATTCTGGAGGCAGAATCAATTCTACTTTTTCCCGAATCAAACATCTTAAAATCACCCAGAATCTATTCTACACCTCTAGAATTGCTTTTGGTCCTTCCAAAAGCTAAACCAAACATGCACTACATATCGTGCAGTGTATGCATGATTGCGAGTTGAGTCGAAATTTGCCCAAGTTGACGTTTCAATCGCATGCCATTGTGCTGAATTATAGGTATGATTATAAGGAGAAACTCGGTAAACTCGCTAGAGTTGGAAATCTGCAGATGCGTCGGCACACTTCTGTTTTAAGTTTTTTTTTTTCCAGAAGAAAACCCTAATTTTCTAAAACAGATCTGAATCGGGTCAGGTTTTATTAAATACTGGTTTATTATTATCTTTTGAAAATAGAAATTCATAAAGACACAATCAAAATAACTCTTTTTAAACCAAAACACATCATATAATGCAAAATATTCCAGCCTAACTCAACCGTTACCAAATTATTTCAGCATAAAATCTTTTTGTTCCATTCCTGTCCTTCGTCCTCGATAAACATAATTACTTCCTCTTTCACATTCAAGCTTTCTCTTTCATTCAACAAGACGTTGCAGCACTTCCTCCTTCTTTTTCCACTAGTAGTAGGATCTTACGATCCGTGCTACGATCCACAAGTTACGATTTTTGAATCCTCTATCGATTCTGCTTAAACTCTCGAGTTTTTAAACATTGATATCGTGTTCTAATAGTTGTCTAAAATATTGAGATTTTGAGTTTTATGTTGGTTAATTTTTTAATTTATGTTTATGCAACTTTTATTAGTATCCAACATGCTTTATTTTATATACAATTATATATATTTCAAATGCTTTGTGGTTTCAGCTATTTACCCGCTACGGTACCCTCTGTATCTCATGTCGGATTTCTGGCTATCCTCAATTTTTTGTGATCCGCTTATAATAACACTGGGTGATGTTTCTATATAAGCTTTAGTTGTCGAAAAACATTTAGAGGATTATGTGTTGATATAGTAATCTTCGAAGGACAAGCTAAATATTTATAATAATTATTATTTTACATATTTGGTATTTGAACATAACTATCATATGAAATGTCTCTCAATTTGTAACCTGATTTTCCTTGTTTACTAGTGGATTCAACTTGGTTTAAGTCACTTTTCCTCAGTTAGAGCTCTCAAAATGGTTGTATAACACTTCTCTTGTGTATCAAGGTTTTGTATTTGCGAACTGGAAGTTTGGAAGGGCCTTTGTTAAAAATGTCTGACCTTCCATTTCAAGTCGGGGAATTGATCGAGTCAAAATACTTTGATCCTGGTTATCGCGGTGCATGGTTCAGGTGCAAGGTATACATTATGTCATCCTTGATTTTTTTCTTCCAGAGTAGGAATATTGATTACACAGCATTATGTGCATTTAAGCTAATGTATTAATTATTTTGCTGTGGTTTTGTTTCTATCTATCAATATTGTTACTTGTTAGTTGACTTTGTCATTGGTCTTTTATTGTTACTTGTTTCTTTGAGTCGCAGAATTGGTTTCTTGCAAATATAACGTAACATTGATTTTCATTTTCCTTCATGATGTATGGTTGGGGCCACCTTCTCTAATTGCTTGGAGTCCCTTGATATATCCTCCGAATGCTCGACCGACTTGGTCTCCAATATAAATCCGGGCTCTGATTTTTACACTCCATGTTTGGTCCTTTTACCAATGGTTTAGATTGCGGTCTATTAGAAAAATGATTTTCATTGGTTTTCAATTCTTAGGAAAACAAAACTGAGTCTGTAAATCAATCTATGCTAAAAAAAGAGAACAGAAAGAATACAATTAATCCTATTAAAACCAATAATTATGAATATGCGGTCATCAACAGAGCATCTTTCTGCATTGTAAGTTTGATCAAGTAAAACTTGATACTATCTTCAAAATAACTCCTTGAGAATTCTTCAGCTTTGTGCTATTGGCCTTTTCAAAATCATGTTTTTGTTGGACTGCTCAGCAATTGTCTAGTCTCTTTTTTCGACGTGTTAATCTAAAATTTAATATTTGGTGTCCTTGATATTTTATATTTATTCTTTCAGATCTTGAAGATTGTGGAGAAAAGTCGGATGAGCTATCTATTGGAGTATCCTGACTACCCTGATGAAAGTATGTTCTTGCTTCCAATTATAACAAATTTAGAGTTTATTAACTTGTTGGGTGAAACTATTTATTTTTAAAGTGACGCACTCGGAATCCTTAGAGAATAGCAAACGCTAAACTTAGAATAAATAACAGAGTTGCAAGCGCAAAACCTGTCAGATAAGCTCTGAAGTCCATTAAGAATAAAGAAAACTTGAAATTTTATTATATGAAAGATAATGCTTATGGTCATGCCAAAGGTCTTTAAATACATAAAACAAAATAACCCTAATGAGTCTTATGGGCCTTCAATCAAAAACAAAATTAAATAAATCAAATAAAATGGAAATTGCTTAAATATTAAAATAGAAAATTACTTAAATATTAAAATGCTTTCTGATGCACAATATCTTCTTGGATACCCGCAACCAACCTTTCTACATCAGTCTCTTCCACCTCTGAAGAACTCGACCTCGAGTTCTCTTTTAAATAAAGAGTCTTATCTGCTTGATACTCATAAATGTCAACGTTAAAAGTATTGGATATATTCATGGCATTCGGGAGAGCTACCACATAAGCATGATCATTGATCACTTTAAACAGTTCATATTTGCGTGGTTGCAGCTTGCCGTAAGTACCAATCGGGAACCTCTATTTTCGCAGAAACACCATCACATCGTCTCCTACATTGAAAACTTTGACTCATCTGCGTTTGTCAGCAGCGACTTTATTCTTCTGCCCAGGAGCCTCTAACTTAACCTTGACAACTTCTTTAACAGCTACCATTTCCTCGGCCATATTCTCGGAGCCGCACTAACTCTAGGCGCCTTAGGCAAATTACCCAAATTAACCATATGCTTAGGAATAAAAGTATAGACCAGAGAGAATGGTGATTTTCCTATAGCTGAATGCACAACATTGTTGTAAGCAAATTCGACCTGAGGCAAAACTAAATTCCACTGTTTCGGTTTGTCACCACAAACACTTCGAATCATATTTTTCAATATTCTGTTGGTTACCTTAGTTTTTCCATCTATTTGAGGATGAGTTGTAGAACTCCTATTCAGTGCGGTTCCAAAATCTCCAAACACTAATCTAGAAATGACTGAGAAATTTGGTGTCTTTGTCTGAAGTAATTGACTTAGGAACCTAGTGAAGACGCACAACCTCCTTGAAAAACAGTTTGGCTATGTTGGACGCATCAATAGTCTTCTTACAAGCAAAGAAGTGGGTAATCTTGGAGAATCTGTCTACTCCAACGAGCACAAAATCTACACCTTTCTGTGCACAACATTGTTGTAAGCAAATTCGACCCAAGGCAAAACTAAATTCCACTGTTTCGGCTTGTCACCACAAACACTTCGAATCATATTTTCCAATGTTCTGTTGGTTACCTTAGTTTTTCCATCTATTTGAGGATGAGTTGTAGAACTCCTATTCAGTGCGGTTCCAAACAATCTCCAAACACTAATCCAGAAATGACTGAGAAATTTGGTGTCTTTGTCTGAAGTAATTGACTTAGGAACCCAGTGAAGACGCACAACCTCCTTGAAAAACAGTTTGGCTATGTTGGACGCATCAATAGTCTTCTTACAAGCAATGAAGTGGATAATCTTGGAGAATCTATCTACTCTAACGAACACAAAATCTACACCTTTCTATGTACGAGACAAGCCCAACACAAAATCCATGGCTAAATCTTGGTAAATATCATTTGGAATATGTAAAGGCATATAAAGACCAGTATTTTGAGACAGACCCTTAGAAATCAGACAAGCATAACACCTCCTGACTATAGGACTAACGTCCCTCCTCAAATGTAGCCAATAATATATCTCTTCCAGACTAGCAATGATCTTGTCTCTACCCAGATGACCGCTAAGACCACTACCATGTAGGTCTCGAATTAACTTCTCTCTTAAAGAGGAGTAAGGAATGCATAGTCAATCCCCTTTAAAAAAAAATAGGCATCTCGAATATGAAAATTTGCACAAGGATGTTTTCCACTGCACTTGGCACATAACTCCTTGAACTCAACATCACTTTAATACAACTCTTTCAGGCACTTAAAATCTATTATCGCCTGCGCTAAGGTAATTAGCAAGGAAGCCCTCCTACTCAATGCATCTGCTACCTTGTTAAGAGTCTCCGACTTATGCTAAATAATAAAAGGAAATTTCTGTAGAAAACTTACCCACCGAGCATGCATCTTGTTTATCACCTTCTGGCTATGAAGAAACTTCAAAGCTTGATGGTTAGTGAATAGAATGAACTCCTTTTGAACCAAATAATGTTCCCACTAGCGTAGAGCTCTAAAGACTGCATGAATTCTTGATCATAAGTACTCCATTTTTGGCGAGCATCGCTTAATTTTTCGCTGAAAAAGACTACTGGTTTCTTCTTCTGAGACAACACAACTCCTATTCCTACTCCACTAGCATCACATTCAACTTGGAATACCTTGTCAAAATTGGAAAGTGCTAATACCGATGCGGTTCATAATTTCTTAATTAGTGCAAAACTATGCTCTTGCTCAAACCCCCAATTGAACTTTCCTTTCTTCAAAGATTCAGTAATAGGCGCATTGTAGTACTGAAATCTTTGATAAACCGTCTATAAAAGGTGGCTAGACCATGAAATCTACGAACCTCCGTCACAGATTTTGGTGCAGGCCACTCTCTTATAGCACTCAACTTATCTTCATCAACTTAAATTTCTTCTTCACCAACAACAAAGCCGAGAAAAAGTAACTTGTTGGTGTTGAGTTTACATCAAAGCCGAGAAAAAGCAACTTGTTGGTGTTGAATTTACATTTTTTCCATATTAATGTACAACTGGTTCTCCTGTAAGACTTGGAACACTTGTGTCTTTCAAGATTTTTAATATTAATGAAAAAATATGGAGAGCTCGTGTTCATTGTCTCTTTCAAGATCTTTTAGTTCATAGCCTAGTTTTGACAACTCATCCTCTCTCTATGCTGGACATTTGTCTTACTAAAGAGTAAACCCTAAAAAGTTATAGGTTTCTCACCACGTTAATCTTTGGAAAATTATCCTGCAAAAAGAAAATTTTATAGAATGGGGAGAATAAAGAGTAATTATAGTAAGGAATATGTTTGAAAAAAAGTAAATATTAATGCTTTCTTCGAATCGTAAAATAACTTATAATTTGAGACAGATATTTTTCATAAAGGGATTTAGAATTTTCATCTCTTGAAATTTAAGAATCAACATGTTGATGAATGAACTTTCGAAAGACTAATTTGTATGTTTCAGATTAACTTGATGGTTTACTTTAAATTCTTTACGTAGCTCAAAAGAAAAAAATGCTTCATATAATTGAGGTATAACCGTATAATGCCAAATAACTACTTTTTCTCGTCGATGATGAACAAAAACATTGTATTACAAGTTGGAATGATAGCTGATCATTTGAAGATAATAATTGTCATACTACTTGTTTGTAGAGAAAAGACAAATCAAGGTGTATAAGAAAGACAAGTCAAAGGGACTCAACAAGGTATTAATGGTGCGACCTCACTTTCCTACCATATATCGTGAAAGTGAAAAGCTTGATGTAAATTCCATCTCAGAAGTGGTCGTTATTGTTGATGATGCATGGAAGATTGGGGATTTGGTAGATTGGTTTTCGGATGGTTGCTATTGGTGTGGAAAAGTGACTGAACTATTTGGAAATGACAAAGTTAAGGTAATATTGGTTATTTTTGTTGTGTGTTTATATTTGATACATGGTTTTGCAACTTTGTTTTTACTAGAGTAATTTTTTTAAAGTCTTCTCCTATTTGGACATTGAATTTGCATTTTTCATTTTCTCTTTAATTCATTGACTCCTTTAATCTTTTTTACTTATGGCTTAGTATTCCGTAGTGCTAATTGTATGAAATCTTGGAAATTATGCGAGACCATATTGAGTTTTATTTACCAATACCACAAACAAAGTCGTATTAGTCCCCTTGAGCAACAAATCCAAAAGGTCGCTTCTTTTAAGCTTCATTGAAATCAACATGAACGAGAGCATTTTTGTAAGATGGTAATGGCAAAGAACAATTGACAATAATGGCCCAGCGGGAGCCAAATTAGACTCTTGGGGGAAAGTATCCCCATAGTCCTAGTCTACAATACTGTGAATAACCTTTTGCAACTGGCAAAGTTTTAGTTCTATCAACCTGATAAACATGACCAACCTTAAACTTCATGATCGGAACAGGGTCCCAAGTCTCACTATTTTGAAGTACATACAGTTCTTTAACAGCATGTCGCCATATAGACATTAAGTAGATATACTATGTAGTGTTAGGAATAATATATATCTGAATGTTCTTTGGGTTAGGGCCCTACAATGTGTTGAATGTAGTGTGTAAGTCAAGTGCAATAAGCTTCAGAAGCTGTTTTGGAAACAACTTAATTGAATAAGCTGTTATGCACTGAAGCAAAAAAAATGTTGTTTCGAAGAGGAAACCGGTTTCTGGCGCGAATTTTAGTTTTTCAGTTTTGGCAGTTTTTCTAGTTTTTGTTGTTGTGTTGTTTTTAGTTGTGTTTTGAGTGGACACTATATAAACACTCCTTCACTGCTTCACATGTAATGTGTAGTAAGTAATGCCATTGCGAATAAACAAATATTTTCTCCTCAATTACTCTCTCAATTCTCTTTTCTCTCTAAACTTCATCTTCTCCAAAACACACTTTTACCATTGATTCACCCTATCCCAATTGTGTATGTTCCAACACAATGTACCTACAAAATGAAGGATCATCAATGTAATCAAGACAAACTTTGCTAATTTTAGATCGAAGACCCTAATAATTATTATTAGGATGAATGAAAGGTTGCATTGAAGGTACAAGGTTGGGCATGTTTGCATTGAAGGTACAAGGTTGGGCATGTTTGCATTGAAGGTACAAGTTTGGACATGTTTGCAGTGGAATTTGAGGAATGAGGTATGTTAAGAGTCCCACATCAGATAATATATGGCCCGAACATGTCCTTATAAGTGGGGAGCAATCCTCACCCTACAAGTCAGTTTTGTAGGGTTGAGTTAGGCCCAACCACATTTCTTAACATGGTATCAAGAGTCTCGTTTAAGATTCGGTGGACCACCTGCTATCAGACCGTCCACCGTTTATTTTCACGCTCCAGATGTTCAGTCCTGGCGTGAGAGAGTGTATTAAGAGTCCCACATCGGATAATATAATGGCCTGAACATGTTCTTATAAGTGGGGGCAATCCTCACCTTACAAGCCGATTTTGTAGGTTTGAGTTAGGTCCAAACACATTTCTTGACATGGTATAAGTGAGTTATTAACAAATGGAGACCTGGGAGAATTGGGTACAGGTGAGGCTAACAAATCATAAGTGACCGTGTTTAAAGTAGTTCTGAGATTAACATGCTCAGAACCTAAGAGACATTGTTGGTAAAGTGCTGAACCTCTAGCATAGTGATAAAGTGTATGATCTGATACATATGTTAGATAAAGTGCTAAACTGAACCTCACGCCCAACATTTTATAGCTGATTTAATTTAGAGAAGAAAAATAAGTCCTTCTCTTTCCCAATTCCCCCTCCCAAAGCCCATAAAATGGGAGCCTCGTGCACTGGGTTACTCTTTTTTAAAAAAAAAATCTTTTTTCAATTATTCCATGCTTCATTTTTTCAAGCATCTAATTTGGTGCATAGTAGTTATGGCAATTTTTTTGTCGCCGGCCCTACCTAGATATGGGCAAATGATACATATGGATTTGTAAGGTAAGTGGATTTATAATGTTAGTTTTCTTTCTAGATTGCTTTGCTACCTCCTCCGCATGGTGAAGGGTGTTCATATGAAGCTTTAAGTAAAGACCTGCGCCCTTCCTTGGACTGGTGCCCGCAGAATGGCTGGACTGTGCTTATGCCTAAGGTGTGTACTTGTAATTCCTTAATTTGACTTATCTTTCTAATATTGATTTTTCTTGTTAAATTTTCAGTCAAAACTATCTTTTGATAAATTATATGACATTTTCTTCTAGTAAGCCTTACATAGTCTATTTTTAGTGTTCAAATTTAGTGTATTCCTTATATTTGGTAAATCTGATAAAAAATTCTTAGGCATATAAAGATTTAATTTGGTGTCTGTCTTAAGCATAACATTACAAAGAGAGATGGATCTGAACTTAGAGGGACTAGTAGTATTCTTAGTTTTAGGAATAAAATTGATATAAGCATGGTTGTAGTGACTGGGGTCACCCTCATTGTTAAGAATAAGAAAAATAGAGTTGGTGACATCGTTACCAATGATGTCCCCAAACCTGTTAAAAGATAAAGCAGGGATGCCATCAGGTTCAAAAGCAGCCATGTTGTTCTTGTTCTTGATTGGCTTCAAGGACCTCACAAACTTCGAAGTTTTTGTCCATGTCCTCAACCATCTCAGGGCTAAGGTGCTTAAGGTTGGCATAAAGGTTTGAACTTTTATTACTGGGGCAGGAAGAAGCGAACAACTTAGTATAGAAATCATTGAAGGCAGCCTTGATTTTAAAGAGTCTTGGGTCTTTTTGCCTTTCTCCATAATGATAAGGCTGGTTTTGGGTCTTGGGTCGTTTTGCCCATCTGTTCATCCTAGCTGCAATGTGATGGTTGTCTTAGACCTCATTAAAGAATTAACGAAAACTGACTACTCAGTTTTGTAACTGTTATTATATTATTAGCTGCAGTTAGTGGTAGTTATTATATTATTACGAATAGTTATGTTTTATCAATCATGTGGGTTATATTTAGAATAAATAGGGGTAGATAAGGGAGAATTTGCTATTGTGGAATTTGATAGGAAAGGGGCCATTTTGGCATTAGGGAGGTGCAGACCCTCGAAGTTCTGCTGTATTATTCTAAATTTCAAAGGGATGTTTCCTATTTCTTATTCTATATCAGTTAGTTTCTTTCATGTTGTTAGCTCGATTGTTGACCCACATGGTCATATTCCCCCGTAACCAATGTCCTTAAGCTGACAAATGTCCAATGTGTCCTTGAAAATATTAGAAAGTGTGTTAGAATCAATATGATTTCCAATCATTTATGTAAAATTGAGTTAGACGTAACCCAAATTCTAATATGGTATCAGAGTCTTTTGATCTAGACGTCCAACCATTTATATCCATGTACCAAGTTTATTAATGCTGAGCATTAAGGGGTGGGTGTATTGGGAAAAACCCAAGTTCCATATAGATGACATAGGACCTAAATATTGATTCAATCCTCACCTTAAAGGTAGGTTCGCCAACCCACTCTAGGAAAGTAGGAGATATAAAGGACTTACCCAAAAACCAATTCTAAGCAGAGAATTTAATTTGATCTATCAATTGTTCCTAATAGATTAACTTATTAGAGAAAACAACATCATTCCGCAAGTCTTTATACTGTTTATGGTTCTTATGTTATGAATTAAGTTTGTTTAGGTAATTAAAGGATCATTTAGATATCTCACTTTGAATGATCAATATGCTTCATTTTCTTGCAAAATTAGCAGGGGGATGGATGTAGGTGCGCTGCTCGGATAATGAATCCAGCAAATTCAGGTAAAAAAATGCAATTAAAATATACTCGTTGGATTTCTTTCGTTTGAATGAAATATTAGTTGGCGTGGCTATTTCATATCTCAAATAATGTGGATAGCAATGTTTTAGGAAGAACTTTCATGTTTTCTTTGCCTTATTTCCCCTTAATAGTATCAAATTTCCTTGTTTATTTTCCCTTATTAGTTTAAGCTTATAAAATGTAACAATTTACTATCTATGTATGCCCGAGATGGGAAAATTGCGAGTTTAACCTCAAACCCTTTGCTATAGCAGGGAATATTGTGAACATAACTACTGCTACAGATGGAGCCGAGAACGTTGGTCAGCCTTCATCTAGATCCATGGAGACTAGAGAGAATATGGATATTGAAATAGCTGACAACAAAAGTGAAGGAACTTCCTTTTCAAGCTCACATAATTCTGATGCATCAATTGAGATTCTGGAAAGGACTCCTATAAATAGACATGATGATGAGAATCCTGCTAATAAGAGGAGAATCAACAGCAACCTTTGTCTGAATTCCACATCTTCAAATACAACAGACTCAGCAATTCTGGATTTGGAGGAAATTTTAAATAGAGTTAAATGGTTAAGGTCTGTGTTGAAGTGTGAGGTGCCTTTATCAGGTGCGAAACGCCCATCTTGGCAATTTTCGCAACATCATGCCTCATGCAAATAGTTCTTCTCTCTTAACTGTAAGAACTCAGCATACAATCTGATGTTGTTGGATAATGCCTTGTTCCTGCGGTTGGTTCGGAAGATACCGAAATTTTGCAACATTTTTTTTCTAGTGACATGTGGCAGAAATTGCCTGCATTTTTGTGACTGTGTTCTTGCACAAAATCTTTCCTATTAGTTGCATTGAAATGTAAGTCAACCAACAATGTACTAAAGTACAGTTGAACTTATAAACAACAAAAGTTAAATAAAAAATATAGAGGATGGATTGAGAAATTATCAAATGCTAAGTTTACAAGTTGTTGGTTCTTAATGCTGGTCCTTTTTTATCCTATGATTAATATACTACTGTATTATATTTACATTTTAAAATCTTAATCACATTCTAAATTAGATTCCTATAAATTAAATAGTTATTGCTCACAAAGATAGGTTGTTATCAGAATAAAGTCCTTTACTTTTGAAAGTTTTGAATTTGTGGTAGTTAAGATTAATTAGTACAAGTTTGTAATAAATATAAAGTATATGTATTGGTAATACATGTAGAATCTGATTTGAACTAGTTAACTAGAAATTTAAGGTTTAAGGATGTGGATATTAGCTATTAATAATTTTCCATTAAAAAATAGATATTCAATACTTGTGTAAAAATGATTGATTAGAAAACAACCACGAAATTCTTTAGAATACATTATTTTGGGTGATTATCTATCCACTTTTCACAACATATTCAAACTTTTTTAGGGAAATTTTTCATGTACCCCTATGCATTTCTATGACACTTTGTGAAAATACTATAATATATTTAAAATATGAAGCTACATTTAGAGCAAGGAGAAATTAACATGTTATCCTCATAATAAATATGCTACTGAAAAATTAACATGTCATCCAAAATTAAATATGCTATTCTCTTTTTTTTATTCTAATTTTGCTTTTGATGAGGTACAAAGAAATTTTAGGTAGAAGAGTTGATGTTTCTGGTACACCCTTGCTAAATTTCTGGTAAGAGTAAATTTTCGGTGGTGTATTTTAAAATTTCAGTGACACAAAAATTTCAAATTTCCCTGTCAGTACCCAAATTTCAGTTATACCATAAATTTCTCAAGAGCAAGCAATCAAAGTTGCTTTGTCAAGCTCCAAATTTGTGTCTTGTTTTATGCTGGCGATACATCTTCGTATAGCTTACAAAGATGTATTTTCAGAGCGAGCTGAAGTAAAAAGTTGAGAAAACAGAAGCAACACCCAACAAGTTGATAAAATGAAATTACCATTGATATCATAAAATTAACAATACATAAGAAATTTTAACATAGATTAAACATTACATTTCAATATCCATGTGGGTGTTGCAACATCTTTGTAATATCTCCGACTAATCTTGAAATCGTTGCATCCAACTCGATTGGAACTTTTCATTCTAAATGAAAAGTATTCTACATAACCCTTAAATTTGTGGTCGTCTTCAACTTAAAGTTGTTAAACTCAATCTTCCTCTCTTTGTCAAAGGACGGCGAACGATACTCGATCTTCATAATTTTCCAATTGTCGTCGTATGGTAGGAGCTCATGTAGTGTGTATGTCAGATCTTCAAGAAAGGTGTACTCATTGATATTAAATTCGCGTGGGGTTTCACACTATTAAAGTAAACATTTTCGACATGTCAAATGATGTTCATTCTAGTGTGGTGCGTTTTGGTATCAAACAGGGAGGCAAGTGCCCTTTATTTATAGTAGTGGTAGGTAATTGTGGACCTCATAAATTATGCTCTCTCTATCCCATATTATTTGTCACAATGAAACATTTTACACATATTAAGAAACAATAATAAATGAAAGAAAGAGAATAGTGACTTTACCAAATTTTTCTGGTTAATTATTGGTGTACTCAAATTAGCATTAATGTTAAGTGAGAAAACAATAAGTTAAGAGTATTTATTAGAGGGTACAATTGAAAGATTAGATATAAAAGTGCATTGATAATCTAAAGTGACAAGTATTTTGGGACAAATTTATTTTCTAAACGTGACAATTATTATGGGACGGAGAGAGTATCTTTTAACATGGGATGTTTCAGAAACATATATTTGGTACCACCCGATTATCTAATTTTGGAGATGTATTTCTGGAACCTCTCATAACATAATGAAATTATATTCATGACATAAACAAAACATCTAATAAATGCATAATTTTTATATATATATATATATATATATATATATATATATATATATATATATATATATATATATATATATATATATATATATATATATATATATATATATATATATATATATATATATATATATATATATATATATATATATATATATATATATATATATATATATATATATATATATATATATATAGCCATCATAACACATTGATACAATGTTACTTACAATAAATTGATAAATAAATACTAAAATGAACCGAAAGACTTGTTGGCTAAATCTATAACTATTGGTTATACCCCTTTTGATTTTTTTGTTTATTTGATTATTTTCCAATCTCGCTCAATTTGGTGAACTCTTGCATCCTTTCAACAAAATGGCCTGGCCAAGTCTCCGCTTTAGTTGTTGAGTGAGCTGTCCATTATGGTGATGTAAGTGGTATAAGACATCTTGGTTTCAAATAAACTTGAACAAAAAGTCACGAATTTGAAATCCACCCAACACCACATAATACAATCATTAGGATTTTGAGGTGGTGCAATAGAAAAAATGTTTATGAGAAAATCGTATCTTGTAAGATCAATATACACACTATGATACACACTTGTTATGAGATGTCCCATTTTAGGGTAGCACATCCACTTATCCTCGATGCAGGTCCACTAATGCAAGGAACAAGAGAGTGATAAATTGCTTCAAAATTTTCTTTATTCCCATATAGTTGTGTGTATGATTCTTTATTTCCCCTAAACTCTTCTTCTTTACCAAGCAAAGCAGAAACTGCTCGAAAAACGCAGTTATTGCCACCCTCTTTATTGACGATCTGTTCAATGGATTTGTGCATAAAAATTGACATTTTGCCAATGAGTGATATTTTTGGTAGAGGCAATGAATAAGGTGGTTTGCTCAAGCGAGTTCCTTTAAAAACACTTTTTGTTGAGATTTCAGAGTTGGTGAGTATGGAAAAAGTTTGTCAGCATGTTCAAAATGTGAAGGAGACTTCATGAATTGTGGTCGTTGATTACGCGTCTAAGTGGATTGAGACCATTTCCTCTTTGAAAAATGATGCACAAGTTGTTATAAAGATGTTTAAAAAAACATCTTCGTGAGGTTCAGGGTCCCTAGTTTAGTAAACAGTGACAGAGGGTCGCATTTCATTGTTGAGCAATTTGAGAACCTTCTCAAGAAGTATGGGGTGATGTATAAGGTTTTTACACCTTATCACCCTCAATCGAGTGGTCAAGTCGAGGTCTATAATAGAGAGATAAAATCTATTTTAGAAAAAGACAACCACTATCTCTAGGAAAGATTGGTGTTTCAAGCTCAACGACTCACAATGGACATACCGTACTGCTTACAAAACCCTATTGGTATGACCGCTTTTTGGTTGATTTATGGGAAGTCCTTCCATTTTCCTTCTGTTGTGAAAAATGTGAAACCATGTATAGCGGTAGAGGTTTGGAGTGAGTCTACGGGCTTGTTCACTATGAATGGACAATGCCCCAAGCACTATATATGGATGTAGTTGAGAAAGGCTTGAGTTTGGTTCTCAAAGAACCATCATGAGTGGTAACACTCAAGGACCGTCAAGCCATGTGACGTTAAATGAAGCGGTTTGTGGGAGGAAACCCACAATTTTTCAAGCTAATTCATTATTTTGTTGTTTGTTTGTTTTTCATTATTTTTCTTTTCAGCTAATAAACATGTACTCACAAAGGGGAGACAGTGAATCACTTTGAATTATTGAAATAGTGGATTAGAAGTTGGTGCAGAAAACCGAACCCAAAAAAAAAGACCCAAAGGTCTCCTAGATTTTCAATCGTCTAAACGATCCGCTATTGAGAAGATCGGATATGCAAACCGTATTATCAATGAGAGAAAAATTTGCTTAAATCAACACAATTCAAATGATCTTTATCAATTGCTTAATCATTCACTTTGAGCAATGTTTACTTCCAATGCAATAATGGAGAAAGAAACTTAATCACAACTAGCAATATGTAGAGAGGCAAATTATCAAACACCTTATATGCAAATTTAACAAGTGTGACTTTAACTAAGTTGTGTTGTCGAAAGTGATCACGTAACAATCAATCAGATTGATACGAAGTGTTTGTTAAACCTCGACACAACACAAATTCAATTTTTGCCCGTTTGATAATTTGAATATTACAAAATCGATCAATCAAATAATGAAAGTAAAATGCAAAAAAGAACATGAGAATTCGTTAAGGCAGTTTCACCTTTCGTCCTTGCGTGGTGTCATCTGCCCCCAACTCTAGAATATAGAGTTGAGATATTTTTCATAGATTTGTAAATTTTAGCAAGGTGAAGAAATAGTTCCCTTTTCACACAAATCAATTGTAGATGATGAACCTATCTTCTTCATGATCCTTCGTTCGAGCCAAACAAAGTTTCAACCTCTTCGACTATACCTTCGACTAGCGATACTTGAAATCTCTACCAATTTGCTGTAGAACTTCTTTCTCTAGGACGATATCAATCGAACAAGATCGAACCCTAACTCTTCCTTCAATATCCTCAGGTTATCGTGACAAAATCAAGCGAACCCACTGCTCCTTGTTTGCTTCACTCGGTTGAATCTTGCAAAGCAAAGATTAGAACCAAAACTCCCCACACCGATACGGATCTAAGAGGACAAAATCCTAATGGTTTTATTCAAGATAGGCCCCACAAAACACAACCCAAATCTGAAGCAATTCTTTAATTTGGACGTTATCAACAATTCTTGGATCTTGAAATCAACCACTTGATTATTGGAGAAGTTGAATTTGAAGAAGGAATGTTGAAGATAAAGTGTTCTCTATGTGTATCTTTCACTCTAATGACAAACAAAAGCTATTTGTATGTGATAGTGTAAAATTGAAATAAAATAAGGCAAAGAAAAAAGAAAAATAAAATTGACAGCACAGGAGGGATGCGTCAACCGCTCCAAGAGGGAGGGTCGGCGTGTCACTTCCAGAGCGTACGCGTTGGTCTGAGCATGTTAAATGCGTCGACGGTACCAGGGGGTGCATCGACGCAGATGCTTTGATTTTATCTCCCAGACTGCATTGGCTTATGCGTTGACCCTGGGGTCGGCGCGTAACATCCAGGGTGTTGCCCTTAAACATACGTCGACCGAAAGGAGGCGTGCGTCGATGCATTTGACCTTTTTTTATTTCTTTGATTTTCTTCTGGTACCCAGCTTTGTAGCATACACATACACATTCTTGGGCTTTTGTCATCATTAAAACTTAAGCATGCATTTACATTAAAAAGCTTTTTTCCATACAAAAAACATAGGCATATTACGGGCGACCGTAATAGGCATTATGACCCGTAATAAATTCTAGACCCCCCGCCATCCTGTAGTACAAAAACATGTGCCCTATTAAGGCCCACCGTAACATCCATTACTGGTCATAACAAACTCCAGCGAAAAAACTTCCTTTTTCTTTTTTGAATTTTCTCATTCTACATCACTACCACACTTTTCTCTCTCATTCTAATAAATCTATATCAATTACATTAAACAAAAAATTTGATTCACCTTATCCCGACTTTATCACTTAGTTTACATGTTTTATATATGATTTCGCACGTATAATGACCTCATTGAGTTTATTATAAATATAGAAGTATTTTGCCTTTCACTTACAAGCTTGAACAACCACCAGACCTTTGGCATTTTTATCCCTGGATAACTGATAAGTGCCAAAATGTACTTATTTTGTATATACATTTTGTGGCACTTATCCGTTCTTTTGTTGATATTCTTCGAATAAATCCCCCGCTTTTTGTATAAATGTGTGCATAATAGAATAATTGAGTTTTTGTGTAAATATTGTATCATTTGATAGTTTTTCATCTCTTTTATAGGTATTCATTCATAATTGGAGCATTGAGTAATAAAGTGTCGAAGACACGACTTCAAACGCGTGATTTGAGCAACTCATCAACGAATAAAGCTCAAAATCAACAAAATAAAAATCATTAATTTGATTGATATTCATTCATGTTTATATAGAGCATTGAATAAGCTTTCCAACTCTTCAAACCGGGCGCAATTCCGAGTTACGGTTCTCAGATATGGCAAAAACAAGATGCTGAACATCACAGACCGCACTTAGCGCGAATACCGCGCTTAGCGCGACTTGAATTCTTTAAAGGGGCTAAAACTCATTTTTAGGTTATGGGTTGGGTATTTTTGAGTCCCAACACCATCAACATCATATTTTTGATAGATTTGCTTGGAAAACAACATTGGAGCTTGCATTTGGATGATCCAGAGTCGAATCCCTCGTCGATTGGTGTTGACAAACCAAGAAATGTTTGGTTCCTCTTCTTCTCTTCTCTTTGTAATCTCTTTTGTTGGGTTTTGTATGTATATCTACTCATAACTCCTATATATTTATCGCCATTGGTGTTATATAAAGCTTGTTTTACGAATTTGTGTTGGTAGTTATCTTGGGTTTTTACTCTATGTTAGGGATTTGAGCTTTACTAGAGATAGATTGCTTAGATTCTTTCCTAGGATGATTATCAGTTAGTTTCTGAATACTAGAAATGGGTTTAGATCTAACATTCACTTTAGAGTATCCGAACTTAATGCCTCTGCATTGGTGAAGCATGCTAGAGATGGTTATGGAGGTAACGCAGTTGACTCTTGTGTTGTTGAGATAGGTCAACCATGGCTATTGAGATGATTTAGGAGGATTCTCAATTTGGGTTAGAAATAACCAAGGTTGTGAGAGGTATGTGATGACACGGACGAGTAACGTAGGCCGAGTATAACATGGGTGGTAGATTTAAGTCTGTGACGGATAGTTTACATTCGTTCCGGACAAGCTGTCTATCCTTTATACTTTTTGTTCATTTACTTTTTGTCTTTTATTTTCATTTCTTTTAATCCCAAACTCATTAACGGTAGAATTGTCGAACGACGAATCAATAACCAATCTCTGTGGACACGATACGATATAACCTAACCGGTATATATCATCCGGTAAAAATAATACCAACTCTTTGCTTGTCGCTATACCGCTGCAACAATAACTCCAAAAACTAGAAACCCTAACTTCATTTCTAGATCGTTATAACTTCAAATATCCACCTAGAAATGTTCATCGACATCATATGAAGCTGACTAAACCGTTACAGAAGTTTGAAACCTTTTGCAACCATCAACTCAATTTCACCATTTTTGGACCTTCAAAGCTTAAACTGAAAAGGTTGATACGAGTTACTTCTCTGAACAAACAAGTTACCACACTCTTCGTCTTGATTTATTGATCAAAATCAATCACTCATCTTGGATTTATTCATCGTATTTTTCATTTAATTTTACTTTGAGTAAATAGGTTTAACTGTGCTCTTGAGAAAAATTATCTCTGCTCAGAGCCAATCAACGACTCTGAAGTAGAGAGACATGAACGATGATGTGAGTAGAAGTTAAATCACATGGTATTTGAGCTTAAAATTCCAAGTTCATGATTATGCAAAATCAACTAAAGGTTGAAGACCACTATGTGTTTCGTGCGTGCTAGTCGTTGGTTTTTAATTCATTTTAATTTTTTAACTTCTTTGATTTATTTTAAATAGTTCCTTTGACCTTTTTTACTCCATTTTTTTCATAAATCACAAAAAATATTTTTTATCGCATATATATTTTCCATAATTTAAAGGTTATTTTTAGCATTTTTTGCTATTTTTTTTTATTTTAATTTTTTTTTAACAATTTATTTTCAATCATTTTGAAACATTTTCTAGTCCAAATTTTGAGATCTTGTAACTTGGAATATTTTTTATTTTCTCAAATATTTGTAGCCATTTATATAATGTTTTGATGCATCTTTTGAATTTTCAATTTATTTTCCATTTTAAACCAATTTAAAATCATTTTAAAATCAATTCGAAATCATTTTTGATCCATTTTGGTTCTTACTTTTTTGACTTTGATCATATTTGATTGATTGATGTTTCATCAAGTTCAATTGATCTTTGGAATGATGCTTTGATTTTATGAACTTTCATGATTTTAAACTTATCATTAAATGATAATTTGGATTGATGATAAGTTTATCTCATTGTATCGTGAAGAAGAATGATTGAAGTTGATGTTAGATAATCTCTTGTCTTTGTGCTTGATCATATCTCCTTCTCCATATTCTTCTTTTACTTTTTTTTGGACTTGTGTTACATTATTTTAGAAGTTTTTTTTTTTTTTTTATCATTTCTCTAAATTGCATGAGACATAATTTTTTTACGTTTGCTAACATAGCGTTAAATTATCCCGACTCGGCTAAATCCTCATTAACACTAACTTTGACATATTAATTGTGGTAACTTTACTTTAATGCACTTTACATTAATTCCATTTACTTTATGTCATTTAATTTCAAGTTATTTACATTCATATAATTTACATTCTTTTTGTTCTTGCTTTTTTCCTTTATCTTTTTGTTTTCTTTTGCTTTATTGCTTCAAAAGACAAAAAATATTAATAAAGGGCCAAAACCCTAAAAAACTCTAATCCTAATCTTGTGGACTTTGTTTACTATCCATTTCTTGAGGAGTATTTTGGACCTTGGACTTAGACTTAGACTTTCCCTTTTCTTAGAGTGGTATATGAGACTTTAAGATTCATCTGAAATTTTGATCTTTAAATCAAAACATGTCCTTATTCTTTGATCTTTGTGTTAACACTTGGAATTTTCTTTGTGAATTTATGCTTTTGTTTTTCATATGAATCTCTTGGTATTCATCTATGCTTGCTTAGCTTGTGGAACAATCCAAAGGGAAAATAATTCTTATTTTGACCAATTTCAAATGCTTGCTCCATATTATGGTTAGTACACTTGTACACATAAAGACTTACTCTTGGGCTACTTTACAATGAGACATTTTTATTTCAAGTCGTTTACTTTTATATTTTAGGATAGTCTCTTCATTTACTTCTCACTTTTTCAATTTTTAACTATTTTCAAAATTTCTTATTTCAAACTTCAAACCTTTCATAATAAACCTTGACTTTGTTAAATGATATCGAAAATCTTTTTTTCAATAAATGTTAAAACAATTAAGCATATTGAAACTTTTTTCGAAATGTTTTTTTGTAGTGAAGCAAAATTTCTTTAAAAAGTCTATTCTAGTAGTGATTCAAACTACTATACTTCTATAAGATATTGTGAATCGATTGACATTTTTCACTTGAATGTTGAGACATACTTGTTGAGAAAATTCAAGTAAAGTTATCCATATCAAGATGATGCAAATGCTCATTCCTCATACTTGTTGATACTAAGTTGACTTTTCCACTTGAATATGACAAATTATCTTTTCAATTAAAATCAATCAACAAACTTCAATGGTTATTTTTACCACGAACTACGAGGCTCTGATTTTCTTATTGCATTATGAGGATACATAGGCACAGGGTCTCAAAGTCTTGACGAGTAAAAACATAATAAAAATACTTATTTTCTTATCTCCTCAATCTTTTTTTGCAAACAATCCAGTTTTATCATAACACGAATTTTCAAGAGGTTCATATGAAGTACCGTAGATGTGAGGGTGCTAGTACCTCCCCCTTGCATAACCAGCTTTCGTACCTAAATCCCTCTTTTGTTTTATTTTTCGTGTTGAGTTTTCTCGATATTTTCCCTTTCCTTTGGAAATAATAAAGGTCAGTGTAAACTCTTATCTTTTTGAGTTAAATTAATCAATAACTTAATCTCATTTTTTCCCCCGCCGCAACAACACCCTTCTAACATCTTTGAATGAGGGGAAGGTAAATTTAAAAGAGCACATGTCGAGCGATTTCCCACCTCATCTCCTTAAATCTTTTGGGCCAAAAGATTATTCCACAAAGATTGTGTTTGCACGAATCTACCTCTGCCTAATATTTTTCTTCATGTATTTTTATTGAAAAACGATCTTTTTTTAATCCTGGTTGAGAAAATTAACATGTTCGTATGTCACACACCTATTAAGAGTATATGCAAAAGATTTATGTTTGAAAACTTGCATTGGTGAACGAGTGTTTAATTTTGAAATTAAATCGAGTACGAGACATAACAAAGATATGTTGAAAGTTTTCATAGTTGGATTACGTGTGATCTAAAAACTTATTCAAGAGTCATCATTAAATACGGTGAACAATGTTGGGTCAAATTCAGACATCGTTCATATTCAAAAATTAAAATTTATTTTCAAGTGTTTATCATTAAAATAAAATAAACAAATTATCTAAAAGATTAATTTAAAAAATATATATTCATAACAAACATACCACAAATATTAATTAATATAAATATAAATTAAAAAAATTATTAATTAAATTAAGAGTTTTTCAAATTTAAATAGAGGTGTTGTGTTGTGTGAGAGACCGACTATAACATTAATAAACTCTTTAATCTCAAGACTCAAAAAAGTACTTTTAATCTAATGGTTATTAATCATAGTCTACCATGGACCACATGTCGTGTTGTTCCACCGTATCACTAGTCCCACTCCTATATATTCTTTGCCCAGCCAGTGTTTTGGATTACGTGTTGTTGGGTTTTGTGCCGTCTTCTACAGCTTGCTTCAGTACACTTTGCTTCTCTCTTTTCAGGTTTTGTTTTCTTCACCATCATCGTTTGTCAGGTTCCACTTGGCAGTTTTTGTTACTTGATTTCTTAATCTGTCAATAATCTATATATATAACCTAAACTTATGTTGGTGTCATGTGAAATATCATTTGTTTAAACCTAGGAATTCAATTTATCATACTGTTTGTAGGGTTTATATTGATCATCATTGGAATTATGAAATTTTAATTTTAATTTAATGGATTTTAGTTACTTATTGGCCTGATCCATTACTTACTATCTATATATAACCCGCATCTCTGAAATAAGACATCTGACATCTATCCCTAGTTACGTTTAATTTATTATATTTTCAAATTATTATCGGTATCACAGTGTCTATTTAGGGTGTCTGTGTTTCATAGGTTACTATTTATTCTTATTTAGATTTATTTATTTATTTATTTTTAAATTTTGTTTCAGTTTAGAATGGGAAGTTATGTTGATGATGATTGGGAGTTTGCTTCTTCCCCATCAAAGGAAGCTTGGACGGTGGTTTTGGTTGGACGGACAGGCAATGGAAAGAGTGCTACCGGTAACAGTATTCTTGGAAGAAAGGTCTTCACATCCAGGAGGGGTTTATCCGGTGTCACGGCCTCTTGCGAAATGCAGTCAACTGAGCTGAATGATGGAAAGATCGTCAATGTTATTGACACTCCTGGTAAAGACATTAACTCATGGTTGTTATGATTTATATGACATGAAACAAGTATGGTCTATGTTTTTGGTTTTGGTTTTTGTTTAATGAATGGATTTGTATGATGACTATGTTTTTGTTATGAGTCTAGATTTTGATTAATGAACTATTTTAACTATTTTTGTGTATGATTTTAACCTGAAAACTTTTACAGGATTATTTGAATTTCCGGCTGGGGGTAGGTCTGAGTTTATTGGCAAAGAAATGGTCAAGTGTATTGACTTTGCTAAGGATGGTATCCATGCAGTTCTGGTAGTCTTATCCGTTAGATCAAGATTTAGTGAAGAAGAAGAAGAGGCTCTGAGAAGCTTGCAAATATTATTTGGAGATAAGATTCTTGATTACATGATTGTTGTCTTTACTGGAGGAGATGAATTAGACGAAAATGAGGAGACCTTGGAGGAATATTTGGCTAATGAATGTCCAGAGCCTTTAAAGGTTTTTATTAATGTCTTACCTGCCCTGTTTGCATGATGTTATAATTTTTGTACATTGGTCTTTAATTGATTTCAATAATAATGTAGGAAATTCTTTCTTTGTGCGGGAATCGCTGTGTTCTCTTTGACAACAAGACTAAGGATAACAAGAAGCAATCTAGTCAAGTTCAGCGACTTCTCGAGCTGGTAAACTCTGTAGTATCACGGAATGGTGGGCGACCCTATACAGATGATCTTTTTAAAGAATTAAAGGTGAATGTTTTGCTTTCACTATCTTTGTTTCTTAACTCTCAAGTCTTGAAGAAGCATTATGATATTCATCTTTTGATTGCAGAAAGGAGCGATGAAACTGAAAAGCCAACAAAAAGAGGTTGATTCCTTGGAAGGATACTCTGACGGACAAATATCGGAGCTTAAGAAGCATATGCAGCAATCATATGACAACCAGCTAAAGCATATTACTGAGATGGTACTTTTTTTCTCTATATTTTCTAATATAAATCATCATTTCATTGTAAACTTAATTTCCCGTAGTGTATTGTGATTGAACAATTATATGGTTTTGCAGATTGAGTCAAAGTTGATGGAGGCAACTATAAAGCTTGAGCAACAACTGGCACATGAGCAAGCTGCAAGACTGGAAGCTGAAAAAAGTGCAAAGGTGGCTCAAAAGAAATCAGACGAAGAAATACGAAAGCTTAGAGAACATCTTGATAAGGCACATGAAGAACTCCGCAGGCGAGGTGATAAAGGTTGTGCTATTCTATGATAGAGTAACAACTTCAAACATTTAAAGAATGGTTTAATTTAAAGAATTGTTTAATTTTTCTTTTGGATCATATGACATTTTATTGCCTTTGTTAGTATTTGTTTTTGTGTGTAAATAAATATTCCGATGACTATGCAATCATTACTAGTGTGCTGACACTAAGCATTATGGATTAATTTTTTCCTCCTATTTTGGCTTTAGTTATTAATAGCGGCCGTTCCAGACGCTATCTCGGGATTCTCTCCCGGTGCGGCAACCCTCTACTACGGAGGAGCGGCCCAGTTTTAGATAGCGGCTGGGATAGGGATAGCGGCTGTGTTGTTTTAAAAAATAAATTAGTTTAAAAAATAAATAATAGAGGGACTAACATGACCCGATTTAATTTTGTAAGCGATTAAATATAAACTATTTTTTTCACAAAAATTAATTTGAATTATACAATTTTTATGAGAGATTAAAATGGATGTTCACTCTAAAAATAAATGATAAAACTAGATAAAACTAGACGATGACTGGCCGTACTCACCGGTCACTCCAAGAGTGTAGACTTCCAACTCGAACCAAGATCAAACCTAGTGTGACCAAGAGTGTAGACTTCCAACTCGAACCAAGATCAAACCTAGTGGTAGGGACGAGGGCCTAACCCTTTGCCAAGGGCAACCCTCTAAAACATAGAAAATTACTCCAGCTCTCCTCAAACAGATGGGTAATCCCAAAAGATGAAGTATAAATCTCTTAAACATATCTGAAACTAAATTATAACAAAAATGAACTTCAGCTCTCCTCAAACATATGGGTAATCCCAAAAGATGAAGTATAAATCTCTTAAATGAACTCCAGCTCTCTGATGAAGTATAAATCTCTTAAATATATCTGAAATATTTTCAAATACCTCCGAACTAAATTATAACAAAAATGACCATTGCGTTCAGAGATGAACTATAGATACATTTTTGAATTTTTACCAAAACTTTGTGAGAATGCACAAGGGTGGGAAAAAAATTGCCATTCTCAACGGATCAATTTTAACTCTATCTGTCCACTGTATGAAATATTCTCATGTATATTTTTAATGAAAATGTTATTATATAGGGTCCGTTTATTTCGGATTTTTTTAAAAACGATTTTTATAATGTAATATTATTTTGTGTAAAAAAAAATTTCAAAGAAATTTTTTATAAAAGCTTCAAATATAAAATTTTGTTTAAATAGTTATTTTTAAAATGTTATTTTAGATGATTCATCATTTTAACGAAAAAAAATTTTGACATTAAAATTTTAAAAAAATTACTTAATTTTGAAACTATTTCAAATAGTTTTTCATAAAAATCATTTTTAAAATACAACTTTTTGAAAAAATTGTGATTTTGACTATGATATCATCTTCAATAAGGTATGTTTATGTTATAGGATATCAAAATTAGTCTCGCTGTTTAAAAATATATAAAAACTTGTAATATTTTAAAAATTAATTTCATAAAATCCATTTTTGAAAATAGAAAGAAAAAAGTCATTTTTTTAAAGCTGAAACAAACTAGCCCATAATCTCCCAATATTTCTGCAACACACAATCAGCCTCTATAGCAATGATAGGGATATTTGAGCAAACCGCTATTTCTTGAGCACAGAGATTGACAACACCGAATAAATCAGAGGAGTTGGTCTAATAGCAGAAGAGTAACAAATTTCTTAATATTAAGTCTCGACTACAAATAAAATCAAATGTGATCATATTTGTACAGCACCAAATAAAAGGAATACAGCCACTGTAGACAAACTTTTGATTGATATCTTCTTGTTATTAAGTAGAATCAACATATATGATTTACAAAATGTTTATACAATAATAAAATATAAAAATGCTTCAAGCTGTTGGCCTAAATCTCCCATGCCAAATCATGAGAGGAACAAACTAACGACAAGTTCAGACATTTCAAAATAACCTCTGCTGGAGTTTGAACTGAAAAAGATCATGGTCTTGTTGATGTGCAAACTCTCAAGTGTGTGTGAATGAATAACTTGTTAATCCCGCATACCGAGTTCAACCTCAAGTTCATCATCGTCTTCAAACAGCTTCAAAAGACGAGCATGCTGTTCTTCTCTCTTCTTCCTTTGCCAAAATTTGAAAAGAAAAACACCAGATGTTATGACGGCTACCACACCAAGGAATACAAAAAGTATCTTGAGACCCGTAGAACCTTTGGAAACATGTTCACTCACATCTTTATTTTCACCTTTGGGATCTGATGGGTTGGGGTCGGCTAGGCCTTCATGGAAACAAAATTTCATGTAAGAAATCAAATCAAATAACAAAATTTCTAAGCACAATTTATTCATTGATTCCCAAGATTATGCAGTACATGATATTACAAGATAAAAATCTATTAAGGTAAAGACTTATAGCCTGTTTGTTTTAGTTTCAGAGGATGCAAAACTGTTCAATGAGAAGCAAGAAAGACATGCTTCGATAAAAGTGTGTCGATCATTCAATTTGTGTTTTAAAGAATCTTGGAAACACAATTAGTATGTGTTTGTTTAGGTGTTAACACACTCCAAAATGTTTGTTTCACCCATTAGCTAATAGTTCTAGATTTCACTTTTAATAGCATTTGAAGGTGTGCATCATTGCCAAAACAAACACTCAAAGCAACTCCAATGGTAAACACTCTAGGATATTCCTATCTTCTTTATATGGGCCCTACTATGCCAATTCAGTTTTAAGGACACAACTTAGAAACAGTACCTTATGTACTTTTCATGCTGTTAAGTGTTAACCTCTTAAAACTTAACAACTAACCCCAGTTATGCATGTTACAGCTGTAGAACTTCCCCATTAGACACAATAAGAGAAACACCCTCAGCAACCACTAGATTTCAATATAGTGTTACTAATATGGCATCAAGCACAATCATGGAGAAACAATTGTTATAATTTTATCAAGATTAACAATATCCTTGAACGAAACCACTCATCGCTTTTTTCTATTTCCTTTTCAACAAGTCACTGGAATATCAAGGTATTAGTTGTGGTTTCATAAGAAAAGGCATAAGCTTTTGGATGAAACCAATCTTAAAGATAAACCACTCAGCACAAACATCAACCTAAAATTCACGCACGACGACACAAAAATACTCACTACCACAAATTATTATTAAATTCTGGTCAAGACTATCCTTTGGAATAAGAGATAAATTTGCATTTATACTGCATAATATGCTAGATGAAGATCACACAAGTGAGTAAAAAAGGTTAAATTTTGATCAACTGAAAAATTCTGATATATAATATGCATATTACGTTGACGTTGCCACGGTTGGTTACTGTACAACACAAAGTAACAGAGGTACAAACTTAACATGAAGTTGAAGATTAATAGTTATTGGGTTGTCAGACATTGATAATGGGATCGAGTTGTTAAAGTTTAACAGGTTAACAATATGACCAGAAACACATGGTAACGTTTTCTAAGTTTATCCTCTTAAGAATTTTAATTACTTGTGTCACTCAATTCATTAACACCTTAAATTGACTATACAAAGTTATCCCAAATCTAATATATCTGATGTGATGTTGTTACTATAGACAAATTATGCCTTAATGCATGTATAAGAACCAATCCTTATAAAACCCCAAGGATTGACCTGGTGAAGGGTTAGGACCTGAGAGTGTGCTCCTCTCAAGCTCTCAGTTTCGAATTTCGTTAGGTGCAAACAATCTTTGTATTGACATAGTCCATGCTATACCTTTAAATGGGTCCGTGCTAGTGGACGGTGGGATTGGTCCCCTTGGATTAGTCAGTCTCAAAACTTTGATCTCCTTATCACTCTGTTTCTAACTCGACCGACCAAGTCAATCTTACATCTCTCGTCTTCCTCCAAACTAGAATACTCAGAAAAACACATTCTTAACTAAAAAACCTAGCAAGATCTCGGCCTTGCAGACGCTCTTAGGTATCAACAAACTTGTCAAAATAGTGAAATTCTCAAACCCAAAACATTTACATTTCAAAAATTGATCTACAAAAATAAATCTATCTCATCATTGAACAATTCAATAACTATTTCAACTATTCCATTAACAAACAACATGGTAAATTATCATCACAAAAAAAAACCCTAGAAAACAAAAAATCACAGAAATCAACATTGATTAAAACAAATGGACGAAATTATGAACAAGATGAAACGAAAACTGAAAGAAAAAACGATACCAGAAAGGAATTGCAGTTGCAGAGAGATCAAGGCAAAGAGGAAAGGGTTTCGCGGAGATCTTCGGGGTTGCATCATGCCTCTGTCTTTCTCTCTCTAGAAAAATCACAGTTTCTCTCTCTAGAAAATCACTAGTTGGGATGTTACTTGAAAACTATTTCACAAAGCTGCGATCTAACATCAAACTCCAGCTACGTTTTTTGCGTTTCTTTGTTTTTCTAAGAAGACACTATTATACCTGATTTTCACACATTTAATTCAACTTTGTATTTTATAAATAAATAATGCATAAATATTATATTTTTTTCTGTCATAAAAATAAAGACTCATACAGAGAAAAGTCAAAAATAATTTGTTTCTTTATTCTTTAACTTTAAGGTATATAGCAACTTTAATAAATATTTTGTTTTTTTTACTAATTTTGCTAATTGTGTTTTTATAATATTATTATTAATGAAAATTATTGTATGTAATTTGTCTATATTAGATATAAATCAAATAACTCTATTTCAGATCTAAATCAAATTTATGTGTGGCAATAAAAGGCGGAATGAATTTTTTTAGAGAGAGAAGCTCTCCCCTCTCTCTAAAACTAGGGTTTCAACTTGTGGGTGAGCACCGCCGCTTCTCTGAACTTGGAGTTTCTCTCCTCCAACATGGAGGCTCCCTCCTCTCCAGAAGAGGTCTCTCTCCCTTTGTGGGTTGTCCTTCTCTCACTTCCCCTCTGCTAATCCATTCATCCCTACCGTCAACCTCCATCATGTTCTCGTTTTCTTTCGTCAACAACTACCAGGTGTTTGCTGCAGCAACTTCGAGTCTATCTTCACCAACAACTGGGTAAAGGTTTTGGAACAACAAACACGTTGTTCGTCCGCCTCCAGAACCCCCACCACCGAAAATTTCGAATCTGCTGGAACAAGTTGTTTGGGTATCTCTGTTTGGTGTTTTATTAATTGTTTTTAAGCTTAATGTTAGTCTGGTTTTATGTTTGTTTCAATGGTGGGTGTTGCTCTTGTGTTCTGCATGCTTTAAGGGTGTAGTCTAAGTGTTTGTTGAAATGCTCCAAAGAGGTTTGGACGTGGGTTACTTAAATTACGGAATTTGTTTGAGGATACTCCATTATATTTTATTTTCTTAGAGTAGATTGTTGTCCAAATCCTAATTGACTTAACTGTTAGTGTTGTTTGTATAATGTGGATGGGAAATACCCTTACACATTGCCTATGCTTGTACTCTTTTTTCATTTAATGAAAATGTTGTTTACTGTAAAAAAAAAAAATTATGTGTAGCATTCTTCTTACATATTTTGAAAGACTAACACAACTCAACGCACTGTCTAAATTCGACACAGCTTGTGTTGAGCAACACACTGCTTTTGGCACAAGGAATTACACTTTAAATACATCACTTAATTCATTGTGTCTAAGCTATTTGTATTCATCATAGCTCTTAGTCTTCTAAACACTTTGACTTGCACACTCTTCATCGTGATATCTAAAATTTGATTCTCAGCTCTACAGTGTTCCAAGTTCATCTTCACATCTGCTACTTGCTCTTGAAGATAGTGGAACCTCATTTTGATGTGCTTGCTTCGACCATGTGCTATCAGGTTCTTTTCCAGATTGTAGATGACATGTTGTCGATCTTCATGGTAATTGCTCCATGATATTTACCTGTTATCTCTTCAACCAAATTCACCATCCATGTTTCTTGACATGCGCAAAGAGAAACAGATATTTGAAAGGAATTAGTGCCAAAAAATAGGGTTTGGTCCTACTAGGGTTTGAACCCAAGACCGCGGGGTCGTAGGCACAAAACCTAGCCACAACGCCATGTATCATTGGTGTTAGAAACACGCCTCCTATTGTTTTTATGTGATAACCTGCAAAAATCAAAATTTTATGAAAAATTGTAAAAGGCAGGGTTCGAACTCGTGCCTTGAGAAAGTGAGAGGACTAGTGCTCGTGTTGAACCAATGCGGTGGTGATACATCCATGTATTAAGTTACAAGGATTAATATATCTGTGAAGCCAAGTTCATAAAATCTGATTTTTCCAAACACAAACACGCGTGGACACCAGGGACTTAAATGAGCCAATCACACAACGCCACCCTAGGCCACCGGAGTCAGCGACAGTCAAAGACGTCGGAGATTCGCTCCGATCGTCTTCCCCGATTATCATCAAGATTAAACCTACAAAATAACGAAAATAAATGCAAACA
The DNA here is from genome assembly GCA_021764765.1 of Vicia sativa. Lineage (NCBI taxonomy): Eukaryota > Viridiplantae > Streptophyta > Magnoliopsida > Fabales > Fabaceae > Vicia > Vicia sativa. The sequence goes on along the minus strand of CM038794.1, from coordinate 260,994,407 downwards.
AAAGACTTTACCCCTTAATTTTAGGGTGGCGAATCGATTGGTGGTATTGGTTTGATCTGAAAGTCCCTATACCAATAGGTTCGAAGCTTTCAAACCGTTATGCCCTAACAATGGCATCCATTGATTTGAGCCTTAAAGTTCACATGTAATATGTCTAACCTATTCTAATGGATGTCCTGAACACAAATACAGACATCAAACATGTCAAAAATGCTTAGAAAACCAAAATTGATTTCAAGAAAACCTTACTAACCGGTTGACTTGAGTGAGATTATTCTGGGATGCTTTGGGATGGTGTAAAGGCCTGGATCGGTTCCTAGAAGCCTTAGGAGTATGAATGGATGCTTGGAAAGGCTTGAAACAGGCTCGAGGATTACTTTTGATATTGCCCTAAAACTTTGAATTTTTTGGAAGCTTAGGATTTGTGTAAGAGAGCAATAACCAGTGTCCTTATGGTCTGAATGTGCTATGTATATATAGGGCAAGAGATTAGGTCAAGCATTTGTGGAAAATATATCAACTTGAATGCAAAATATTTGATTGAAATATTTTATCAAATTCTTCCATATTTAGCTCAATCTTGTATTAAACATATCCATGCGTTTTTGACAGCTTGCATAACATTCCTTGGACCTCAAGACAATCAGAAAATAAGCCCATACGACTTGCTTCTTTATTTTGCATTTTATTTTAATTAATTTTGAATTTTAGTGAATTAATTCAAAAATAAATAAAACAAACGACAAGGTGGGGTGTAATTGGTCTTGGAAGTCGTGGAATATCTTAGAAATAAGTCCAAACTATAAAAACCATGGCTCATTTGGAAGATATTTGAGTTTGCTTAGTATTTCTCTTCACGCACTTCTTCAAAAATGCCAAACTTTCACAAGTTGTATCTTGCTCAATTTTGAACATTTTGAAGTGTTCTTGGACTTTTTAGAAAGCTCAAGATGTCCTTTAAACACTCCTTATGGTTTCATCTTGATTGAAGCTTCCATTTTCATGTACACTTCTATGGAAAAAGATGATTTTTTGTTGACTTTTAGAAGGACCTATAATGTCTTGATCCATAACTCTCAATTGAAGCATTTTTGGCCAAAACTTGTGATACACAAAGTTGTAGAGAATTGAATTCTCTTCAAAATGAGCTTTGGTGGAAAAAAATTTGATAAAGTATGTGAAAGTTATGCTTGATCAAAGTTTTATTGACTTTTGATCAAGAAACCCTAATTGATTATGACACACTAAATTAGTATATATATATATATATATATATATATATATATATATATATATATATATATATATATATATATATATATATATATATATATATATATATATATATATATATATATATATATATATATATATATATATAGTTTTTCCAAATAAATTGTTATTAGTCTTAAGTACAAAATTAAATACTCGTGTGTTTCTATTCATTTATCTCATTGTGTTTCTCATAAATAAGAGAAAAAAGTTCTACAATTACTTATGAAAAGTTAGCACCACGAAACCAATGGACAAATGAAGTACAATATCATGTTGATAAAGAGGATCCTACTCTTAATAGGAACCTAAACATCGAAATATACACTATTTTACATTAAAACTTATGATAGATTCTCGTCCAATATCTGTTTTAAATCCTTATTATATTATATTTACAATTTTAAAAACCTAAGAATCGAAATATACACTATTTTACATTAAAATTTATGACAAGTTCTCGTCAAATATCCATTTTAAATCTTTATTATATTATATTTACAATTTTAAAAGCCTACAATATATGATAGTTATCTTTCAAATTTCAGTTCTAAATGAATATCTATCCTCTATAAATTAAAATTAGTTAGAATATTGAGTTATATTAAATTTTTACTATATTATAAAAATAGAATAATATTTTATTTTTATTATAATAAAATTTTATAATAATCATAAGTGATTTTTTTTTAATTTGTTGTCAAATAAAATAAATATTCTAACTAAATTATAAAATTTGTTGTCAAATAAAATTTTTAATTTATTATTATATTATAAAATTTTATGGATAGAAATAATATTTTATTGTTTATTATTTTATAAAGATAAAAATAATTTTTCATTTTTCATTAAAATAAAATATTATGATAATCATAAATGAATGTATTAATTAATTTAAAAATATATAAATAACAAATAAACAAATAAACTTTTGTGTTAATATTTAATCAAGACTTTATTTTTAATCTCAAATCTTCGCACATACTCACATAATCATTTATTATTTAAAAATTACAAATCTATTTATAAAAAATAACTTTTAGTTCATTCATTAATTTAAAGATAAAAATTGCCATTGAAAACATGGATTATTGATATATAACTCAGTTTTTCATATATTTTTTTTAATTGTATAAAAATGTATAACTCGTGTATTAATATAAAAATATTTGAATAACTCTATATTTTTTTGCATGTAAATATTAATTTTGTTTCGACATTAATTATAAAAATATTTATACAATCATTTGATTTTATATATATCAACTAATATCATAGTATTTGTGAGTATTATTTCAATTATAAAAATAAATATTAATAATATAAATAAACTGTTTTTTATCCGTGTTTAAATTTAAAAAGTATTTTAAATATATTTATTTTTATTTAATTTTAACCGTAAAAAATATGTTTTTTCACTAAAAATACATTCGTATAATTATCATTGAATTAATTAATTAATTTAAGAACTTATAAATGAGATAACAAATTAATTTAAACTACAGTAAAGAAAGAAGCCGAAAATAAATATATTCTAACGCATTTGATTTCTTTCATGGTTATCATTACTATCCTTTATAAACCAATTCAAGACGTAATAGGTGACCTGTTATAGTATCCAAAATTGATCATGAATATATGGAAGATTATGTGATTGTAATTCTTGATTCTAAAAGAGTAGTGCTGGTGCCGAGGTAATTCATCATTTTATAATTTTTTTTCAGATATCAAGAATAACTAAAAATATAAGAGAAGGTTGATTTACAGAGAAAAACTTTTTACTCTGTTATATTTTGCATCGTCGTCTATGTCATATAAGACCATATACATCAACAAAATAATCATGTTATTATAAACATAATCCACATAATCATTAAGATATACAAGTATGCTATCCTAATCAAAACAACAAAAGCGCCCATCTCGAGTGTTACGCTATCAGAGCAGAGCGACTCAAAAAATAAAGGCTCGAGCAAATCCACCTCATCAACGCGGATCACCTGCACGTTACCAATATAAAGGTAACGGCGAAACAAGTAAAGGGTGAGATAATTCAAATCATATAAATAAAGAGATGATAATTAATATATAGTTTCAGAACTTTAAAGAGATACCGATAATAAGAAATACTCAACATATATTCAAATATCACTCACTTTTATCATTATCACCTAAATCATCACCATTTATCACAATCGTCACAAAACAACATGAAATCAACAACAATTAATGCATCACCAAACAACTCAACAACTTGAACAACATAAACTGCAACGACAATACAACCAACGAAATGCAACTCGACAATGTTTATGCATGTGGTACCCGAGGCTACAGCCCCCATCACTATTGCCCGTAATTTGAGGCCATCATCATTGCCATTATGGTTATCAACAAGTTGCCATTAAGGTCGAGGCTACAGCCCTCATCGCTTATGCTGACATATATGACTCAATGGACACGACTCATATACACAACAACAACAATAATCAATAACGACATTAACTCATCATTTAGGCATAAGCCCTCAATGTTTCGTTTACCAAACTCCAAGGTAAAACGATCAACGACAACATATTTTGCATTATGCAAATCACCAACAACAATTCATCAATCTCCAAAATCATGCATTCAATTAAAAGAACCATATCAACAATATTCATAATTTAATTAATTCCTGTTACGGATTAATATTCACCAAAATATACTCGTCATTTTATTTACTAAACATCGGAGGTAGAGCTATAAGGGAAAATGTGAAGGTAGAGTGTTTTAATGCTTATCCAAACCCTATCTATGCTAATATATCATGCTTCGAATCGGTGGAAGTGAGGAACATCAAAAAATAGACAAATTTCTCAAAATAGCCTGCATGAGCCGACTCCTGGGCCCTTAGGTCGGCTCATGAGTGAAAAAATAAGGTCTGGCAGCGCCCGGGAAGGCGCACACCTTCTCCGTGCGTCGGCTCATGGTTCTGGAAAGGCATGCGTCGACTCATAGATTCTGGGAAGGCATGCGTCGGCTCATGCCTGAAATTTTTCTCTTCTCACATGCACGGGAAGGCGCACGCCTTCTTCCTTCCCTGCATGAGTCGGCTCATGGATTGTTTTTCTCATTTTTCTGCTAGTTTTAAAGAGTTAGGAACAACACCCATGGAAGGGGTACACCCAAGGGGTTTCACAATACCAACTAATATACTATCATTATCATAACCCAAACACCAAATCAAACCAAGAAATTTCAAGAAAAACACTCAAACTTTCACAACCCTAACTCACATACAATCCATCATCAATCTATTTATAGGATAAAAATTACCAAACCCCTTACCTCTAGTTCTTGATTCTAGCAAGTTTTTGAAATTTCCTCTTGAATCACCTCTTCAAACCACAAACCCTAACTTTTCTTCCTCTTTCTCTTGTTTTTCTCCTTTTTCTCCAAGACCACTCTTTTCTCTCTCACTCTATGTTATGTTATGTTTCTATTTCTTTTCTAACTTATAAGACAATAACTAGTACTACTACTAGCTTGGTCTTGTTTAAGGCATAATTAAATGGTAACACATCTTAATTTTTTTGTCTTTTAACTTAATAATTCAACAATCTAAATAAACTAAATAAGCCCAAATAAATTATTACTGGTCCGAATAAATAATAATTATACTGATTAAAAAAACATAATTTATCACACAATCAATATTAACCGATAATTTTGAAAATAATAATGTAAATATAATATTTAATAAATCGGGGCGTTACACTCCCCATCCCACTCCTTGGAGCATAGCGATGAAGAAGACCCCAGCGGTCCCTTATCTTCCAGGATCAAGGAGGTTCCCATCCCTAGGGGCATGGAAAAATCTCCCCAACTGACTATCTACGATGGAGTGGACGACCCCATCGACCACATCAACGGTTTTGAAGCAATGCTTCACTACCTCAACATCGGGGGTCCCATCAAGTGCAGGTTAATCCCCACCACGCTGAGAAAAATAGCCATGGACTAGTACAAAAGCTTTCCCCTCGGGTCTATCCACTCCTGGAGGGAGCTAAAGACCCAGTTCACCAGCACCTTCATTGCATCCCGTAGACACCCGAAGACTAAATCCTCTTTAGAGGCAATTATCTAGAGAAGTGACAAAACTCTAAGAGAGTACATCGACCGGTTCAACAGGGAGGCCATCCAGGTCCCCTGTGATGATCATGTGAAGCGTATTTGCTCGAGAGGGGACTCTTCCCCGACATAAACTTCAGAAAATTTGTCGGGGTCGAGCCTTCCATAACCTTCGATGCCCTCCTCGACAAAGCTCGCGGGTACATCACATACAAAGAGAAGGAGGCAACAAATTGAGCTCGAGATTCCAGGAACCGCATATCAACCGGTTCTGCTCGACATCTCGACGCTAGATAACAAGAAGCCAGATCTTCCCGATGCTCCAGGGAAAAGTGGATAGAGGAGAAGCCTCGGGCGGCCCACGAGCATCGCGGCCCTGCCAGGCGCTTTATAGAATACACCCCGATGATGATTTCCCGTGAGCGGATATTGGCAGAATGCTTGGCCACAGAATTCAAAGACGGTGCTGTTAGACGCCCAAATCCTACACCCCCAAGTCGGGGGCCAGCCGGTCGAAGTACTTCCAGTACCATTGGAGCCACGGTCATCTCACCGAGGATTGCGTCCATCTCAAGGACGCAACCGAAACGCTGATCAAGGGCGGAAGACTCGGGAAGTACAAGAGATCCGAGGCGTGTCGAGAGGCCAGGTAAGTCAAAGAGGTCGACGACGAGACCAATGCATAGGGGGACATAGGCCCCTTCCAGATCGCCTACTCGGTGACCAGACCCGAGGACTTCAAATTCCCGGAGATCATGGGTGAGGATCTTCCCATTTTCACTCACAACATGTGGGAGAGGTTCCTCGCGGCCATGGTCATATCCGACAGGGGGGACAACAAGTTTTCAATCAACTCTTCCAAAAGGAAGTTCAACGAGTTGATCGAAAAAGCTCCAATCAACAAAGTCTCCCTCGAGCAATTTCGAGGAAGGTCGGAACCAATCATGTTATACCTCGAGGAACTTCCTGGCGGAGCGCCAAACTCCCACATCCCTCTCCTCGTCAAGGCAAAGATGGCAAATTTTGAAGTGCATCAGATTCGTGGACATGATGTACACTCACCTTTTCCGTATCTCCAACTCGACGAATCCCACCTATCACCATATGTGGGATCTGACCTGCATGGATTCAATGGTTTGACATCCAGGTCTTGGGGCTACGTCAAGCTGTTCGTCATCTTTGACGAATGCGTCGCCTCTCGGCGGGTCAAGGTGCACTTCTTGGTGGTAGACTGCTACCCGTTGTACAACACGATCCTGCCCAAGAGGAGGCTAACTCTGTGGGGAACCTACTGGTTAGACTAGTTGTTATGTTATAACTAGACAGTTATATAAACAAGTGTGTGTGTGATATGTATTCACAGGAGTTTATGAAGGAAATATAAACAAGATGCATGATGTTTATTTTACAAGAGTTTATGAAGGAAAGATAAACAGGTGTCTGTGAAACGAGCGTTTAAAACGAACGTAACTTGATTATTTACAAGTTTGAATGTGTACAAGGAAGTAAATATGTACACGAACGAGTATTTATATACAAGGAATTGTGGATGTACATAGGAGGGTTGAGACTTACACCATAAGGGTGGCCCATTGGTTTAAAAGCAGTTTCACCGAATAATGCTCCTTTCAATACCAATGGTATTCAGTGTATATACAGACGAAACGGAAACAAACGATCAAAGTTTCTCTGTGTTTGAGTATTTACATAGGTATTTGTATTATGTACAGGTGAAAATTTGTATGTATATGAAAACAATTTGATATGTACAAGAAAAATATGTATGTACATAAAGAATGTTGGGACTTACACCGTAAGGGAGGCCCATGATCGGTTAAGAGATTCGAAGAAGAACGAATTCGGTTTTATCGTTTAAATCGGATCGATCATGGAAAAAATGTAAGTTTTGATGAAAAGTTTTGAAGAATGTTATTTGAAAGTGTTTTTGAAATGTGAAGTTTACTTATAAGAAGTTTTGAAAAGAATCGGGCTTCGAAAGTTTGAAAAAAAATCACCTTTAAAGGTGTTTTGAAACGTATTCAAATGTGTCATTTTCGGCTCGATTAAAATATAATCGGATGAAAGTTTTTCTGAAATTTTTTGACACTATCAGAAAATAGGCACATTAATTGACAACTGTACAAAAAATCACCTCAAAATGAGGAGTTTTGATTGGGTTTTGAAAAAGTCAAAGTTTGGTAAAAAAGTATGAAAAATTACAAAAGTTTGGTAAAAAAATAGTCCCAAGGCTACTCGAACCCGGGACCTGAAGGCAAGGCATGTCATGAGAGTCTTAAGAGTGAGCTGGCAACTACTGGGGCGGCAATACATATGTGTATTGTGATCAAACTATGAAATTATATCTTAAACTGGATATTTGAAAGGAAAAAAAATGCGCGCAGCTTTGTTCTTCTTCTCCAATCCTTCAATCGATCCTCAAATCTTCGTTTCTTGATGAAACCAAAAGATGTAAACATCAAACTTGCTCGTTTCAAGCCCTGGAACATGATGGTGCTCTTTAATTTCATTTATTTTAAGCCCAAAATGATTGAATTTCTGAAGAACACGAAGAACCCTAAAACTGAAAAATCTAATTGAAATCGTGTATGGTTGATGAATTTGTCAATTGATTGAGGGTTATTGATCGTGGATAGTGTAGAAACAAAATGGCCAAGAGTTTTTTTGACTAGAATCAAGAAATCATGGAGTTCGAAGTTGGTGTTCTTACCTGTTCAAGCTGAGATCGAATTCTGTAACGCCCTGTTTTAATTAATATTATATTAAATTAACAATTTCGAAGTACCGATCGATATTTATTTTACGACGAGAATGTTTGTGTTAATTAATATATCTATTAATATATTTGGCGACGTTTCGTTAGGATCCGATATTTAATTCCCCAGAGTTATTTGAATGAATAGAATTGATAATATTGATGGATATTATGAGTGTGTTCATTTATAAGAATAGATGGGGGTGTGAGGATTAATTGATGAGAATTGGGTTTTCACCCTTGTTGCTAGTAAGATTTCATACAAACTATTTCTCCTCATTTTCCTTCCACCCAAAACACCAAGACCAAACATAGAACTTGGAAGCTAGTAAGTTATAAAACCATTTTCTTTTCCCATTCTTTCCATTCATAGAAACCAAAGCCAAACTTGGCCTTAGAGAGAAGAAGAGAGGGTTTTGAGAAGAAGAAGAAGAAGAAGAAGAAGAAGAAGAAGGAGAGAAGAAGAGCAAGAGAGGAAGCTTGAGGTTGAGCTTTGTAGCATCACCATGGATCATCCAAACTATAGGTAAGGGGGTTGATCTTCCTTTCCATATAGTTAGGGTTTGATAGATATGTTGTGTTGATGATAGAGATGATGAGTTAGTGATAAGAGATGTTGGGTGGTGTAGTTTGATATGCATCTGATCCTAATATTTCATCGGAACGAAGAACCACAAGGGCCCAAGGTGTACTCAATCGACCTCGACACCAGATTTGTGAAGGAAGAAGTCAAAGGTCAGAGCAGAGACCAAGATCCCCTTCGCCCGATCCCATACGACGAGTTTGAACTCGTTCCTCTCGGCAAGGACCCTGGAAAATGTGTGAAGATTGGAGAATGGCTCCCTGACCTGGCCATGAAGCAACTCAAAGACAATGCACTGCTTGTCCGAGCAGATACTCGAACTCGACCCGAGGTCGCATGCTAGCAATAGATCCGGCCGCTAAGGCCGTAGTACAAAGGGCGAGGGAGAGATAATGAGGGGTTCAATTGAACCCTGGACTAAAAAATGCATCAATATCCTCATTTAATTTGATTTTGAACCCCGAAAAATGTTTTGCACCCTTTGTCCAAGCTCAAATTAATTTTTTCAATTTATTTTCTCGTTCATCTTTTATCAAAGCCTCTCTCTTATCCTAAAAATCTCTCAACTAAAAATATTAACTTCCAAAAAAACTTGCGGTAGTGCCGACGTGACCACCATTTTCACTCCTCATCCACTGTCATAATCATCCTTCCTTCTTCTCCCTCACTAAGGTAATCAATTTTAAAAATTAATTTTAGGGTTTTGTGAAATTTGTCATCCCTTCTTCAACTTTTAACTCTATTTCTTTTTTAGTTTAACCAATGTCATACATGGTTTCTTTTAATTACATTTTGATGCTACTATTTTTTATACTCTTGGTTTTGTTTTACTATTGATGGTACTGGTTTTGGTTGTATAAATAGGATGCATTTTTGTTTAATCAAATTTTACATAAACATATTTTTGCAACTACGTATGAGGATTGTTTGTCTAATCAAAATTTTTAATCAACTTGTTTATGAAAATATATTCTTTTGGTGAGAAAAAAATAGACTTATTTGTCTCTTTTACAGAGGATAAAAACATTATTACTTCAAAGGTATAAGGGTATTTTAGATCTTTTAAACTTGAATTTGAAAATCTAAAGTGTTTTATATGGGTCTTTTGATAAGGCTTGTTCCTTTTTTATTTGACAAATGAAATAAGAACTTATTTAGTGTGGGTGTGGTAGATCAGTTTGCACTTATTGAGTGGGTTAAAAGGTTGTTGGTAACTTTAAGAAAAAAAGGACTTGTTCTTTTTTGTTTTTACTTGAATGTTGTAAATTAAAACTAACTGATTTGGTTTATTCTTCTCAACTTAAGGAAGAAAATTTTCTGAATTTTGAGTTTCTATATTCTAGGAGTATTCCATACTTCTCTCAATAAAATTTTACGTTTACTTGACACATTTTATGCAATTGTGTATTCTTACTTTTCTACCCAAGCTATCTTTTTGAATTCTATTCTAAATTATGTCCATCTGCTTCATTGCTTTGATTTACATAGTTGTGCAACTTTCATTGAAAATGACTGTGCAAAAAACTTGATAACAAATTGATTATTCATTGAATTATTCAAAGATTTCATAACATTAAACCACATAGAAGACAAAAAAATTTAATACAAACTAATTTTTTAAATATAAATTATTTTAATCCTTAGTCAATGTTCTTAAGTTTGCACCCCCTAGACTAGGTTACTGCCACCGCCACTGAGTACAACGTAGACGTAGGCAGTGTCTCGAAAAAAAGGAGGCTGTTGAAAAAACTGTAAACAATTTCCTAGAGGCAAATTTTATTTCCAAGGTCAAGTATTCAACTTGACTCTCTAATATTGTACTCGTTAAAAAATCTAATGGAAAATGGAGGATTTGTGTTGACTATACCGATCTTAACCGGGCATGTCCTAAAGATGCTTTTCATTTGCCTAACATAGATATGTTGGTCGATAACTCGGTCGACTATAAACTCTTGTCTTTTATGGATGCATATTCAGGTTACAATCAAATTCCGATGGCGATGAGTGATAAATGCTGCACGACCTTCATGACAGCCTCAGGAAATTATTACTACAACGTAATGCCTTTCGGGCTAAAGAACACAAATGCCGCTTACCAAATGATGATGAACATAGTCTTCCGCGGCGAGATCAGAGACATGCTCGAGGTCTATATGGACGACATGATCATAAAATCTCGCGCAGAAATTGATCAAGCTGCACATCTGAAGAAAGTGTTCGACCAGGCTCGACGATGTCGTATGCGGTTCAATCCGGAGAAATGTACTTTTGGAGTCAAGGCGGGCAAGTTCCTAGGATTGTACCTTACAGAACGCGGAATCAAGGCCAACCCAACAAGTGTCGGGCGTTCTTTGAATTACCTACGCCTAGCTCCCAGAAATCAATCCAAATCTTGAACGACATGCTTACGTCGCTCTACCGCTTCGTCGCCAAATCCGTCCAACATGCACTCCCCTTTTTCAAACTTTTGCAAAAGGGTCCGGCTTTTGAATGGAATGAAGAATGGGAACAAGCTCTCCTCTATCTCAAATGGGCCCTCTCCCAACCACCAGTGTTATCACGGCCAAAGCGGGGAACCCCTATTCCTATATCTGGCCGTCTCAAACAAAGTCGTAAGCGCGGTCCTCATCCGCGAAACAAAAGAAGGGGAAAAGCCCGACTACTTCACGAGCAAAGCGTTGCAGGGAACCGAAACCAAATATCAACAGATCGAAAAAGTAGCCTTAGCCCTCGTCATTATGGTGAGGAGGCTTCGGTATTATTTCCTGCCCCCAACATCATCGTGAGGACCGAGCAACCTATAAAACAACTCCTAGACCGACCAGACATGGCCAGACGCATGCTTAAATGATCCCTTAAACTCTCAGAATTCGACATCCAATATGAGGGTTAGAAAGCTCTAAAAGCCCAAGCATTGGCCGATTTCGATGATAAAATGACCGCCCACAAACTGTCTCCGAGCGGAGACAAAAGGTGGACTATTTTTGTCGACGAAGCTTCAAGCTCGACAGGAAGCGGTGTGGGCATCCTCCTCGAAAACGAGGAGGGGGTTGCCATCGAGCACTCCCCCACCCTCTCGTTCCCGACGCCGAACAATCAAGCTGAATACGAAGCGTTACTCTCCGATCTAAGGCTGGCTGAGGATCTGGGCGCCCGCGAGATCCAGATATTTACGGACTCCCAACTCGTCGCATCGCAAGTCCTTAGAGAGTACCAGACTAAAAACGATAATCTCATCGAGTATCTCATTCTGGTAAAGGAAAAAATGAAGAGCTTCAACCGGGCTGAAATTAAACATGTTCCCTGAGAGGAAAACACTCGAGCTGATATCCTTTCAAAACATGCAAGCACCAAAAAGAAGGGAGGAAACAAATTCGTAATCCAATAGTCTCTTTCCCGACCGAGCATTGAGAGGCCCCCTCCAATGCTCGACGTACACGCCATCGGGGATGCAAATTGTTGGATGACTCCAATATTCAACTACTTAACCAAGGAAGAACTGCCCGTGAAGAAGAAGGAATCCACCTTTACCAAATGTCGGGCATGATCCTATGTCATCCTCGAGCAACGCTTGTACCGACGAGGGTTCTCCATCCCCCTCATAAAATGCGTCAAGGAGTCCAAAGTATCTGACGTGTTGCACGATATACACGAGGGCATCAACGCCCAACACTTGGGTGGACAATCTTTCGCCCGAAAAGCATTGCGGGCATGATACTATTGGCCCACTATGCAACAAGACACTAATGAACATGTAAACAAATGCGACAAGTGCCAGCACCACACTGAAATGCATGTAGCTCCACCCCACGAGCTCACCACCCTCATATCCCCGTGGCCTTTCAGCTGGTGGGGGATGGACATCCTCGGGCCCTTCACACAAGGCTCATACCAAAATAAATACCTCATTGTGGTTGTCGACTGCTTCACGAAGTGGATAGAGGCCAAAGCCCTCGCCAATATCACGTCCTTTAACATCCTCTGTTTCCTCAAACGAAACATTCTCGCCTGCTTAGGCATCTCGTAAGCACTCATAACGGACAACAGGACACAGTTCACCGACCAGAATTTTCGAAGCTTCGTCGCAAGGTTGGGTGCAAAACAACACTTCACCTCAGTCGAGCATCCACAGACCAACGACCAAGCTGAAGCTGCCAACAGGGTCCTCTTACGGGAGCTCAAACGACGACTAGGTGAAGCCAAAAAGAGATGGGTCGAGGAACTACACAGTGTGTTGTGGGCCTACCGTACAAACTCACACTCAAACACCGGGGAGTCACCTTTCCGACTAACGTACGAAATGGAAGCAGTAATCCCCGTGGAAATTAGGGAACCCTCGCGGCGCGCCGAATTCCCTCTGGATAAGGAGATGAACGACAAAGCACTACGCGAGGAGATGGACTTGGTCGATGAAATCTGCACTGGGGCAGCCCTCCAAAAGGCCCGACTGAAGCAGCAAATTAGTTTGCGCCACGACACCAAACTTAATTTCTTAAACATTCTTAATAAACATACCCTCCCCATAATAGTATAATATGTTCCTTCACTTTATTATATTCTGATTTAACATGTTCTTTTCAATATCACTTTATACCGAAGAACTTGGGCTTGAGAACACGCCAGAAGACAACCTTCCAATTGTGGAATCTTTGAAAGACACAACTTAGCAGGTGGCGCCGCTGTCCCTTTATGATAGGGAGCGATTATCGATGGTTGCTTACGCGTTTATGGAGTTACCAGCATCGGGAAGATATTTCATAGAATTCATCACAGAAGTGGTTACAGATTTTGGAGAACAGGTCATATGCACTTCCAGGCCACTCTCTATTGAGTTGTCTCACTATGACCATTCATCATCTCCATAAACCTGTAAAAGCATTAGAAGAATGAATGTTTTAATGATTGTTTATCATTTTCAGCATAATACAAGACATAAAAAGTATGGGAACAATGATTTAGTTCAAGGATTTAAAACTGAAAAGTGAACCTTCAAAATCTGAAGGATTAGAAAGCTCGACCAGGGGTTCTTGTAGGTGAAATGAGCCTCATGTATGAAACGACTCAAATACATCTTGTATAAAATTATGTCAGTTTATCTGCACAACTCTTACATGAATGAGGAGAAAATGGAAACTATCAAACTAACACCCTCCAACACCGAAAGCAAATGTTCGAAAGTCCGAAATCCTCACCCCACCTTTACACAATGTAGTAAAAAGAAGGCAAAACCTGAGCAAATTCAGAAGAAGCAGGAACCCAATTGGAAAGAAAAATTATTGTACCTATTCGAAAGTCTGTATTCAGAAAGTTGAATATTAAATTCTTGTACGTGTACACTATAAGTAAACAAAATTGTATTAATTTTCAAATTACATTTTTGCAGGTTGCTTGTCCTTCCCAATCGCAGCACCGAAGTACCCCTAAAAAAAATACCAAAACAGACAAGTATAAAAATACAAAACATATTAACATAGAAAATAGAATAAAAACAAAGAAAATTGAAACCAAACTTGTTTCAGAATGGTATTCATTGCCTACAGCAATCATTAGGAGTAGAATTACGTTTTGTTTTCTTCTCTCCAAAGTCTCCAATATAAGTTTTCTTAAATTAGCAACTATTGATACTTACCTTCATACCAAAAACAAATAAACAATGAATAGTTAATATCAAGGCAAAAATTATAATGACTAAAAAAATTGGCAGTAGTTTTGTAAAAGAATGATGAAACACCTTCATCGGTAACAACACCAAGCAACATCAGAAGCAAAATTCATATGTCTTCCAGAAACACGAAACCCCTTTAGATAATCACCTTCACCATCGCCGAAAAACGTTGTGTCATCCTCGCACTTTGCGGGAATGAGGAGTCCACCCCTTGTAGATTTCTCGAGTTCCAACGTCATATTGTTTGTAACAACTATTTATGTGATCTTCATGACAAAATCTACAGAAATAAAAGAATTATTAGTGAAAATTGCAATGGAAACCATAAACCTTAATGTAAAAAATAAGAAATATAAAATAAAGATGTAGAGAAAGAAGAAACATACTGATAGAAAGAGAAGAATGTGGTGTTCATAGATGAGGTTCGGTGGATGAAGAAAAAGAGAAGAACGCGGTGTTCATGGAGAAAACGATTTCTAGGTTTTTGATGAGAAGTTGGAGAAAACCAATTTTATTTATAATTTATTGGAATTTGTTAAAATTAATTAGAACTATTGGAATTTATTTAAAATTGGGGTTTTCACTAAAACATAGTGCTTAAAGATTAAGCAAGCCACGTGGATGAATTTGGGATTAATAAGGGCAATTAAGTATTTTAATAAACACTTTGTTTTCTTATATGATAGATTAAAATGCTAATTTGGATTAGAGGGCATAATGTGGTTTTTCAGATACTTAGATTTTTATAGTTTTATAATAGATAAACAAAAATTGAAAGTACTAATGATGCATTCTATGTTTCTTGTGTTTTTTGTGTTTTTTTTATTAATTGAAAAAATTAAGTTTAAATAAACAAAAATTATTATTTCTCATTTTGAACTCTATAAATTCATTATTATTATTATATATATATATATATATATATATATATATATATATATATATATATATATATATATATATATATATATATATATATATATATATATATATATATATATAGCTGGTGTCTGTGTTTTATATTTTTAATATTAGCTGGATTCTCGTGTCCGTGTCGTGTTCCGCGTCTGTGTTCGAGTCTCGGTTTTATAGTATTAAATGCACATTGAAATCAGTCAAGTCATATAAATCATATTTAGCACTTGGCATCTAATTTTGGTTACTCCCTCAGTCCCAAAATAAATGTCATATTTAGAAAGAAAAAAATTATCTTAAAATACTTGTCACTTTACATTGCCAATGCAATTTTATATTTATTCTTCGCCTTGTACCCATTAATAAATACTCTTAATTTATGATTTTTCCACTTGATATTAATACTAATTTGAATAAACCAATGGTAAATAAGATAATTTGATAGATTTATCATTCTCTTTTTTATTTATTGTTGTTTTTTAATCTGTGTGAAATGATGTGACAAATAATACGGGATGAGGGGAGTATTTTGAAAAAGGAATATCAATAGTTTGGGGGTAAACCGTTAACAAAATGGATAGGCTATTTGATATAGAAATCGAAGGGTTTAGTGTGTGAGAGAGAATGAATAGTGTTTAATGTGGATGTTGAAAAACTAAAACTGAACGGTTGGAGTACTTAGTTTTTGCATTACATTAATTATTAGTGTTTTCTAAAAAGTTGTTCGACTGAAAGTTGTTAGTCTTACAAATCAGAGGGAAAATACTACCACTACTACCACTTTGTGATGGGAGGAAGTTCCATTCTTTTTGCTGATGATTGGGAATTTGCTTCCCCGCCTAATAATGCTAAGACATTGGTTTTGTTTGGACGTACCGGCAATGGCAAAAGTGCAACCGGTAATAGTATTCTTGGAAATAAGATTTTCAAGTCAAGGTCTAGTTCCTCCGTGTTGAAACAGAGGATGAAAGAAAGTATATTCGTGATGAAGAAGAAGAAGTTTAGAAAAATTGAGAGAGAAGTAAATGTGATACTGAAAGAATGAAAATTGTATATTGTGTAAGAATGAAAAAGCATTATTTTGCTTACGGAGAAGTGCTCTTTATATAGACACACTTCCTTGGCCCAATAGTGTAAACTAAACTAAACTAAGGCCCAATATCTAAAGTCCACTACATTTCGACTTCTAGCATCCAAGAGATAACAGATCGAAATAGCTAAGCTATTTCGATTACCCCTTATTCGATTATTATTGAATCATGAATTATGTACACATTCTAACACACCCCCTTAATTCATGTTCTCGAGACTTCTCATCCCGATGCTCCCTTTCAGCTCTTCGAATCTGACTTTCTTCAGAGGTTTAGTGAATATGTCAGCTAGTTGAACTTCAGTCTTGCAGTACTTTATTTCGATTTTCCCTTTGTTCACTTGATCTCTCAGAAAATGATACCTTCTTTCAATGTGTTTGATTCGACCATGACACACTGGATGATTAGCCAAGTTAATTGTTGATTTGTTGTCAACAAATAACTTTATATTCTTTGGCTCCATTATCTTGAGTTCTTCAAGTAACATTTCGATCCATGCTGCTTGACATGCTGCATATGATGCAGCTACATATTCTGCTTCACATGATGACAAAGCCACAATGCTTTGTTTCTTCGAGCTCCAGGAGATTGGAGAACCTTCGATCATGAAGATGTAGCCTGCAGTGCTTTTCTTTTCATCTTGATCTCCACTGAAGTCTGAATCAGTATATCCATGAACTACAATGCTTGTGTTGCTCTTCGACTTCTTTGGCAGTAACACCCCATGGTCGATGGTTCCCTTTATGTATCTTAACACCCTATTCACTGCATTGAGATGACACTCTTGAGGTTTCTCCATAAATCTGCTCAACAACCCCACACTTTGGCAAATATCAGGCCTTGTATTGCAAAGATACCTCAAGGATCCAATGATCTGTTTGTACAATGTCGAATTTACAAACTTATCATTCGATTCTTTCTTCAGCTTTGCTCATGTCTCTAGTGGAGTGGCAGCTTCTTTACAGTTGCTCATGTTGAATCTTTTCAGAATGTCTTGAGCATACTTGGTTTGATGCAAGAGTACTCCTTCTTCAGTATTTTTGAATTCCATTCCTAGAAAATATGAGAGATTTCCTAGATCTGACATCTCGAATTCTTGCATTAGTTTTGACTTGACTTTTACTATCTCAGCTTCTTCATCTCCAGTAATCAGTAAGTCATCTACATAGAGGCATAAAACGATTCGATTCGACTGACACCATCGATATCTTTTACATACACTCCATGTTCAAAAACACACTTTCTGAAACCTACTTCGATCAGACAACTATCTATTCTATTATTCCAAGCTCGAGGAGCTTGTTTTAAACCATAGAGAGCTTTCCGTAATCTGTACACCTTCGACTCCTGTCCTTTGACGTCGAATCCTGGTGGTTGAGTGACGTAGACTTCTTCTTCTAATGGTCCATTCAGGAATGCTGACTTTACATCCAGCTGATGCATCTTCTATCCCCTGTATGATGCTGTCGAAACAACTATTCGAATTGTTTCCAGCCTAGCAACCGGTGCGTATACCTCATCGAAGTCTATTCCTGGCTTCTGTAGAAAGCCTCTAGCTACCAGCCTTGCTTTGTACTTAGCAATTTCTCCATTTGGCCTTCATTTCACTTTGTATATCCACTTTACATCAATTGGCTTCTTATTTGTTCTTTCGACAAGCTCCCAAGTCTTGTTCTTCTCAATGGATCTGAGTTCTTCTTTCATGGCTTCGCACCAATTCGAATTACCCATTGCTTCATTCAAGTCGATTGGTTCTGCTTCAGCCATCATCATGGCTTCTTCAACTAGATCACCATCATTATCAATCACATGATCTGAGAATCTTTCATACCCAGCTAGCCTAGTTGATTCAGTTCTTGTTCTTGTCGACCTTCTTTCACTTTGCTTAGGTGGTTCTTCATTTCGACTAGTTGAAGTGTTGCCTTGTTCACTTCGACTATTCGAGGGTTCATCTTGTGGATCTTCTTCGAACACAGTTATAATAGTGTCTTATTCCTGTGTTGAACTTCGACTCCAATCCTAACCTTTGCTTTCGTCGATTCGAACATCTCTACTGATTATTAGTTTATCTTCGATTGGTGAATACAACTTGTACGCATCAGTCGAATGATAACCTATAAGAACCACAGCTTCACTTCGATCATCCAGTTTTCTTCTCAATTGTTCAGGTACATGCCTGAAACACATTGATCCAGAGGCTCTAGATGTATCAGAATCGAGGGTCTACCATGCTCCAGAGACCAGGAAACGTTTGGTAGATCATTTCAACCATAATGCCTATACATGAAAAAAGAACAGAAAAATTGCCTCAAGAACCCTATTCCAAACTCAAAAAAACTGTGTTTTACAAGACACTTGTAGCCCTAGTTTTAGCTTGCTTCAGTCGATTCTAAGCCTTCCATTGCATTCTTTGAAGCCTCCTGAATCGATCCAGACCCTTACAAGTCACAAAACCATCCAGAATCACGAATTCCAGATTTCGGGTTCAACTTTCAAACTCAATTTCGATTTTTAACTATCATGCATATTTAACATGTTTTGATGTTTGTCCGTGTCATACCCCAAAATTTTCCCTCCATCTACTCAAGATATCCCATACATCCATACCCAAGGATTCCTCAAGAGTTTATCAGACAAACTCTCTCCTAGACAATCAACCCAAACTAGGGTTTGGCATTTCTCAGGTCAAGATGGACTTCCAACATCTCCAATGATCTTCATGCCTCCTCATATGCTTCAAAGATTCTCCATGTCAAGTTTCAAGCCTTACAAGTCAAGTTTTCTCAGACAATTGCTCAGATGATTGAAAATCGGGTGTATTGGACAAAAAGTCAACTGTGGTCAACATACAGTCAAACTTCATAATTTTTGGTCAACATCCTCATTTTGAAGTTACATTCATCATTTGATCAAGGTTTGATCATGATTCATCAAGAAAACTCAAGATTTGCTCAAAAGTCAAACTTTCTAAATTAGGGTTTCTAGATGAAAAGTCAACAGAACTTTGACTGATCATAACTTTCTCAGAAATTTTTCCACCACCTCTTGTTTTGAAGGAAATTCAATTCTCTACAACTTCATGTCTCACAAGAATGGTCAAAAATGCTTCATTTGAGAGGTATGGCTCAAAACATTACAGTCATTTTCAAAGTCAACAAAAGTCAACTTTTTGTTTTGAAGATATATTGAGCATGGTAACTCCAATTGAGATGAGACCAAAAGGTTGGTTAGAGGACTCTTAGAGCTTTCCAAAAGTCCAAGAACACTCAAAATGTGGAAAATTGAGCAAGATACACTATTCGAAGTTGGGCAATTTGGACAATTGCACAAAAGGACATTTTGGTCAAATTGCAAAATTTTCCAAATGGGCCTATAATCTTTTGATCCAAACTTGTTCATGACAATATTCTTGACCCATAAATGCTTGGCATTGGTAATTTTCTATTTTATGATTTATATTTGAATTTTATAACATTTAATTCAAAAATAAATTATATAAAATATGAAAATTAATTATTTTCAAATGAGTTGATTTATATCTTCCTTAATGTCCAAGATAGCCCAATACTCTTGCCAAATTCGTGACTCATGCATATGGAAAGGAAAATCAAGTTTTAAGAAAATTTGATTTGTTTTAAATGGAAAATATTTGCACATTGATTATTCAATTTTCACCCTTTGCCATCCAATTTTCCTCTATAAATAAGATCACAAAGAATGGAGGAAACCCTAACCCTTATAACCACCCAAACTCTTGCAAAATTTTTCAAGAATCCAAGAAATTCAATTTCAATTTCAGAAGTTTCAATCAATCCACCATCCAATCTTGCTCATTGACATCCCAAATAAGCAAAATCAACTTTTACTTGTGCACCGAATCGTGCTACTGCTCCGATTTGGTAAATTTGCAAAATTGAATTTCTTATTTCATGCGTATTAAGCTTTTTGTGTGTTTGAATGAACTCGGACACTCAATAGATCGTGAATGATGCATCACATGCAAGCATACACGCATAAATCTCATATTGCCATTACTAGGGCATTTCGAACTATTTCGCTCGGACCGGACTATACAGGCATTTTCAGGGGAAAATAACATCACCATTGGATTCGCCATGGTCGATTTAGGGGGGTAGGGTACCTCTTGCCCATTTATTTTGCTTATTGTTGCAGGTTTGAATTTCGTTTGTTTGAGAAGGCGGAGCTGGGGGCGTTGACCGATGGACTCCGTGGGAGGCATGCGTGGCAGTTTCGCGGCTTCCGATTCGTTCCTTCCATTCCAGTTGGAGCCCGCGGCTGACTGTGTTTTGATTTCAAATACTCATGACACGTGAACACTTTTATTCAATTAATTTCAGTTTTCAAAACACCAAATGCATGATGGTGTAGTGGTTAGAGCGCTGGCAAGGGAAGATGCTATCCAGGGTCACAGGTTCAACTCCTGTCAGGACCGGTTTTGTTTACTCTTTTACAAACTTCACTCTTTTCTATTTTTTCATATTTTCCATATTATTTAATATTTTACATGTTATTTTAATTTATTTTCATATTTTATTTCTGCATTAAAATATCATCAAAAATTATTTTCCTTTTTATTTTATTTTCAGAAAACCTTTATTTAATTTATAAAATTAAAAAAGATAATTTTGCATGCATATTTATTTTTATTTGTAATTTTGCATTTAAATCACTTTTAATTCATTTTAAATTATTAAATTGCATCTAAAAAATCCCAAAAAAATTATTTTAGCATATTTATCTTATTTCCAGCATGTAATAATTTTCTCATATTAAAATTTGCATTTTTCTAACATTTTTTCTCTTGTTCGATTCATATTGTATTTTCCGATTTCTTGTTCGTTTCACAGGTTATTCCGTTTCAGACGTTTCTTTACCATTTTCATGTTATTTTTCAATAATGTAATTGTCCATGGGATGTAATAGTTTAAATTAGGTCTTTACTTTCCGCATTTTAAATTATGTATGCCCAAAGCCTTGTAATAGCGTAGGATTTATCTTTCATTTACATTCCGCATTTTATTTTCCGCACCCTATCAATTGCTAGTAATTAGGCGTGCATGGCAAGATAATAATCAACTTAGCCCACTAATTTTCCAAGATAATATATCGAATTTGACACACTCTTTTCACACATGCACTTAGGTAATTCTCTCGATGCCTTTCGATTTCAAACAATGGTCATGTCCTCGAACGTAGAGGTATCTTAGCACGTTGCCTAAAAATATCATCATAGTCCCTTCGATAAAGATCATAAGACCCACGATGTCGCCTCCGAATACATGATCTTGACCCTCGATTATCGCCACGAAAATGATGATAGTCCTTTGAATGTGCTAGGATACTCCTACAAGTTGCCTTCTATGACCATCTCGATGTCCTTCGAATGTCATACATCCAACGAATGGAGCTACCTACTAACTAATGGTATGGCTAGCGCTATTCTAAAGGAACATAAAAATACGAAACGACCAATTCGAGTAGGTAAACAAAGACTTTTAGTTGCTTGCTCGATCAAATGCTTTTCACACACACACTTTTGTCAAAGTTCAAACACTTTCAAAACAAAACATTTCGAACACTTTGTATACATTCCTACATGAATCATTACAAAGTCAAAGCGAATGCCTTTTTCAAAACATCTTTTCAAACACACAAAGCAAATTTTAAAAGTGACCTAGAGAGCAACTAAGAGCCCGTAGATAACTACGGATGAAAAGGTGTTAATACTTTCTTTTCATAACCATTCTCCCTTTTAATCTAAACGGGTCTTTTTCTGTACTTTTACCTTCCTTAATTGATAAAATAAAAGTCGGTGGCGACTCTTGCTATCCGCATTTTGGATACAAAAATATTATCAAAGTCGGTTCACCGACATGTAATGGCGATCTGCTGGGACACACCCTAAAGAGAGAATTACCTTAGGGATTTCTAGATAACTTTTACTGCTTTCTGTTTGATTTGTATGCTTTACTTTTAAAGGGTTGCTTGGGTATTATATCATTGGGGATCCTACACCGATCCAGTTTCCTTTTAGGTAAGTAGCAATAGATCATCGCGACTGTTAGACGTATAACTAAACGGTCAACATGATGGCTACGTTAGCGTGATACTTTGTTGTCCCGATACTCTTCATTCCCAAGTTGAAGATAGTATTTGGCTCGTGGTGTCATCAAGCACTAACTAAACTTTTAGAACCTTAATTGACCCATCTTAGCCATTAGAAGGTAGTGAGATGGCCGACTTTGGTGCACTAAGGTTGGTTGATACTCGATGCTACGCCATTGAGATCGACTTTTGGGACATTTTCGATCGACCACTTGGTAGTCGATTGAAATAAGCGCCACGAAAGATCAATGATGTGAGATTCCTAGAACCCAGTTACTATTATAGGACAGATGAACCGACTCAAACTTTGGTGGGGTAATCACCTATGCCTCTTGCAAGCCTTAAACCTAAGATCATTGTGTGAATTGTTTGTGTGCTAAACATGACATCATGACATCATTCGCATTGCATATCATTTCTAACTATTTCAAGGACCTAGGGATTTATCTTTGCTCTGTTTTGTAGGGATTATGGCGCCTAGAAAGACTATCCGAATCAACTTTATGGGTATATCTTCTCACCAAAGAATTGGTTTCGTAAATTCGACCATGCCGGTTCATCAAAAGACACGGTTATCTACTTGATTTGGTTATCTCGGTTTTAAGAAGATATGATGCATGTCCTATTCCAGCTCTTTGATCCGAAACACCATTGCTTCACATTCTGATTTGTTAGTCCCTACCTTGGAAGAGTTCTCTAAGCTACTTGGGGTACCTATTCTTGACCAAATGCCATTCACCGGTTTAGAAGAGGTTCCTAAGTACGAAGACATTGCATCAGCCTTACATCTTAAGCGCTCAGATATTGAAGCCAATTGGGAAACTAGAAGCGGAGTTAAGGGTTTACTTTCCAAGTTCCTAATTAAGAAAGCCCGAGAATTCCTCAAAGTTATGAGTTTCCATGCATTTGAAAACATTGCGGCCTTGCTAATCTATGGTTTGGTTCTATTTCCTAACTCAGATCAATTCATAGATGTCAACGCCATCAAGTTATTCCTTACCCGCAATCCAGTGCCTACCTTACTTGGAGACATCTTACATTCTCTCCACACTCGTACTACTAAGAGACAAGGAACTCTCATGTGTTGTATACCTTTACTTTCAAGGTGGTTTATTTCGCACCTTCCTCAATCAGTATTGAAGAACGAACAAAGGATGAAGTGGTCTCAAAGGTTAATGTCACTCTCTCATTCAGATATCCGTTGGAGTCTTTTCTCTCAAAAGGACTTCACCTTCATTGAGCGTTGTGGAGAATTCCTAATGTACCACTACTTGGTATAAGAGGAGGTATTACTTACAACCTTCTCTAGCTCTACGTCGCTTGGTTTTGCTCAAGAGATGGTCCGCATGATATACTTCTCCAAGATATTGTGTTCGACTACAATCACGATCTCCAGAATTACGAAGGTTCATACACGCTTGGGGCATGGTAAAGAAGACTGATACCAAGACTTTGGGGCACCCGAACTCCATTCCTTGGGAGCCTTACCTCAAATGGGTGCAGCTCGAGCTCAAAACTTCATGATGCCGTACACGCTGTTTTACCGTAATTATGGAACCGTTGCTATAGGTGACGTACTTATGCTATTTCCCATCCCGACATGCCTACCGATTTTGAAGACTTGAAGAGATCTTGGGTTCACAAGAGAGGGATACCTTTGAAGCTCAGTATGAGTGAGAAGAAAGTGCTAGAGTTAACCAAGCTACTTCACGAGGAGCGAAGCATCAACGCCTACCGGCATCAAGAGGAAGCGCCCATGGAGACTTAGAGCTTTGATGCTTTTCTTTTATTGTTTTGAACTATCTTGTACTTAAAAAGAAAAGGAATAATAATGAGAAGTACTAATAAATGTTTGTTCATTGCTGTTTAACAAATTTAAATCTCTAAGGTCCTTGAAAACATTGCATAGCATTCGATAAACATTGCATATCATAGCATAACATTGCATCATGTGTACATGAAGATTGGTTTTTCATTCTCTCGCTATTTATTTTAGTAAATGGCTCTTGAGCAGTCTGTCAAAGATCTCCAAGCTCGAATGCTCGGGAGATGTTCACCACTTTGGTCCAAGGCCAAGAAGATCTGAAGAAGCTCATCAACCGAAAGAAGAAGGTTGTTGGTCTCCTCAACATGGGTAGACGCTACAAAGGTGGTCCTAAAAGGGTCAGTCGGATAGAGCTCTCTGAAGGAAGTGTCCATACTGAAGAGAGTGCCAAGGGTGATGAAGATGACCAGCGTGAGCCTAAGAAAGGAGGAGAAGACCGCTCTGACTATAGCCAAAACTCTGATGAAGATGACAAGTACAAACAACTTGAAGACCGTCTGAATGCTGTGGAAAACTTGAAGATGTCAGGGCTGAATTTTGATGATCTGAGTCTTGTCCCTGGTATTGTGATTACTCCCAAGTTCAAAGTTCCAACTTTTGCCAAGTATGATGGCATGTCTTGTCCTAAGCTACATCTGAAGTCCTATGTCCAGAAGATCAACCCCCACACTGATGACAGAAGGTTGTGGATGCACTATTTTCAAGAGAGTTTGTCCGAAACTCAGCTAGAATGGTACTATCAGCTAGAGAATGACCGTATCCGTACTTGGAGTGACTTGACTGATGCTTTCTACAGACAGTATGAGTACAATGCTGAATTGACACCCATTCGCATGCAACTACAAAGCATGTCTATGGGTCGTGATGAGAAGTTCAAGGAGTATGCTCAGAAGTGGAGAGATCTAGCAGGCAGAGTCAAACCACCCTTGTCCAATAGGGAGTTGGTTGATATGTTTATGGGAACACTGACCGGTCCATTCTTCAATCATCGATTGAAACTCTTCACCGGATTCACCGAATGATATACTGTACGCATTGAAGTGGTATCAAGAGGGAAAATTCATGTAGAGTCATCTTCAAATCGCAAAGAGATCTTTGGTGGAAAGAAAGAAACTAATGTATGGTCGAAAAGCCGAGCCAAGACCGACCGCTCAATGTGGGGGTTGTGATCTCCAATCCCACATCAAGACAACCTCACAGACAACGCGAGCGTAACGCCGCCACGAAGAGGCTATTTAAGATCAACATGCCTTTGTCGCAAGCCTTGCAACACATGTTGAAAGCAGAGCTGATTACTTTGAGGGATCCTCCTCAGAATGTCAATACCTCCTCTCCAAAATACAATCCTAATGCTAAGTGTGCTTACCATTCTAATAGCCCTGGACATAACACTGATGATTGTTGGGCTCTGAAGAACAAGATTCAAGATATAATTGAAGCTAAGCAGATTGAGTTTGATCCTCCTGTTGAGACTCCGAATGTGATCAACGCACCTATGCCTAACCATGACAAGAGTTCCAATGTTGTTGGAGACGATACTTATGTTTTCAACATAGATGACTTGACCATTCCTCTGATGACTGTTAAGAAGAATTTGCTGCAAGCCGGTGTCAATCCGGGATGCCCAGAGAATTGTCGTTGGTGCCCTGCACGATGGTTGTGCTTGGTTGAGAAGACGTGTTGGCATGATGGATAACCGTGAGATACTATTCCTGAAACCACCTATGCAGAAGCTGCGTGAAGACATGTCCAAACTGAAGATTGAAGATGTGAATGAAGCAGTGCCAGATGTATGGGATACCTTGGGGCAGCCAAGTGGAAAGTATGATTACATGGTGAAGTACACTGTTCACGAGAGCTACAAGATTCCTATTGAAGATGTTAAGGCAACGGATGGGGTGACGATTTCCTAGAAGACTATGCGATGTTAACACAATAAGGATTTCCTCTCGATTACGTGCCTAGTGGCACCTCTCATTACTTCCCGGACCGGTTCCGTATTCCTCCGACAAAGCTATTCCTTGGAATTATGGGTGATGTTTACTATCATGGAGTCAAGCAAGACCCTCGACTATTGAAGATCTTCTGATTGAAGCTACCATTCTGACATTGACAAATCATCCGGATCGAGTAAGGTGACGAACCGAAGAGTGTTCTCTCGGATATCTCTCCAAAAGATATTGCGACTCACTGCATTCCAGCTATTCAACCCATTCCCCAAGCTAGAGGAAAGAACCGGTGACTCATCCCGCTCAGCGAAGTACCAAAGGAAGTTAACGAGACACCTCAAACAAGAAATGGAGGAATTTCAAGATTATCAAGAAGAGTGACTACAATATTGTGGAACAGTTGACAAACTCAAAATCTCCATGCTTGCTCTGCTCTTGTGCTCGAGGCCCATACTAACGCCTTGGTTGAAGAATGTTTACGTGCATGTAAGACACTACCACCGACCAGAAGTTTGTATTGCTAGCTGCCAACAACGGCCTAGGCTTCTCGATGCCTACCGAAACATAACAAAGCCTTGCACATCTCTGTTGAATGCAAGGGCACTACCTTGTCTCATGTTTTGGTGGATACCGGTTCTGCTCTGAATATCCTACCGAAGGCTGCTTTTGATCGACTTGATGTCGAAGGGTTGGTTCTGAGACCCAGTGACATTATTGTGAGAGCTTTTGATGGTTCTAAGATTGGAGAGCTCACTGTTAAGGTCGTTCCCTACTTTTGATTCTACTTTCTTTGCCATGGACATCCGTCCAAAATTTCTTGCCTACTTGGACGCTGGATACATGGGGTGCCTCTACCTTACATCAGAAGCTCAAGTACCCGGTGAAAGGGAAGGTTGTTACAGTATATGGTGAGGAAGAATATATGGTCAGTCATCTACAATCGTTCCGCTATCTCGAGATGGAAGGTGAATTCTTTGAGACTCCCTGTCAAGCTTTTGAAACAATTCCCGAGTTATGCTGCTTGACTCTCCGCACTCTAAGATGCTAAAGTTCCGCCTAGGATGGCCTCGTTGAAAGATGCTCAAGCTACTGTTAAAGAAGGAGATAGTACCATTTGGGGACAGCTCCCTGATCTTCCATTCAAATTTGGCAAGACTGGTTTAGGCTTCACCATCAAGAGTCGAAGATGATACGCGAACGTGTGCAACAACTTCTTTCCGATCACGGTCAGTGGAATCCATGCTATGAGGACGACGACAACGGCTTCGACATCGCAAGTGGATCTTCCTAACCTGGATCATGGGCTCAAAGAATTGGAAGATCAAGACGCATACCAATCTCCTTTAGCGGGAGTAATTACTTTTGTTTTGTTTGCTTTTCGTATTTTCTATGTTTTGAACAATAAACTCTAAAGCTAGTGCCTTGCCGGGCATCATGGCTCGCTTCGAGGGTTATTATTTGTCGTTTGTATTTTTGTTTAATAAATTCGTTGGACTTTTGCATTCAATTGTTTGTTTTCTTTTACTTTATCACCCTTCAAAGAGCTATGTGTTTTTACACACACCCACGTGGTACACCGAATCACTCCGAATCTAGTTAATAATGACTATGCTATTGCTAAATATGACTTCGATAATCCGATCTACCAAGTCGAAGACGAAAGTGAGGAAGATTGTGAAGTGCCGGAGAACTTGCCTGCATCACGCAAGA
The DNA here is from genome assembly GCA_021764765.1 of Vicia sativa. Lineage (NCBI taxonomy): Eukaryota > Viridiplantae > Streptophyta > Magnoliopsida > Fabales > Fabaceae > Vicia > Vicia sativa. The sequence goes on along the minus strand of CM038794.1, from coordinate 260,966,385 downwards.
AGAAGCGAGTTATACAACCACACGAAGAGACAATTGAGGTTGTGAATTTGGGTACTGACGAAGACAGAAAAGAGATCAAGATAAGAGCGAATCTTGAGAGCAGTATTAAAGAAAGGTTGATTCAGATGCTACGAGACTATATTGAGGTTTTTGCTTGGTCTTACGAAGACATGCCGGGTTTAGACATTGATATTGTGGTTCATCGATTGCCAACAAAAGAAGGTTTTCTCCGAAATGTATGTCTGTCGACGCGCCCCGAGATGTCAGAGAAAATCAAAGCCGAAGTCATGAAACAGTTCAACGCTGGTTTCCTAGCCGTCACTTCTTATCCGCAGTGGGTGGCTAACGTGGTACCAGTGCCTAAGAAGGATGGTAAAGTACGAATGTGTGTGGATTACAGAGATCTGAATAAAGCGAGTCCGAAAGATGATTTCCCACTTCCTCATATTGATGTTCTGGTTGACAACACCGCTCAGCATAAGGTTTTCTCCTTCATGGATGGTTTCTCCTACATAATCGATCAAAATGGCTCTCAAGACATGGAGAAGACTACTTTTGTTACGGTGGGGCACTTTCTGCTACAAGGTTATGTCGTTCGGACTGAAGAACGCAGGCGCCACTTATCAGCGTGCTATGGTGACATTGTTTCATGATATGATTCATCACGAGATAGAGGTCTACGTCGACGATATGATAGCTCGATCACGCATAAAGAAGAACATCTTGATCATTTGCGTAAACTGTTGATGATTGAAGCAGACTAAGACTTAATCCTAACAAGTGCAATTTTGGAGTCGATCCCAAAACTCTTAGGGTTTGTTGTCAAGTAAAGGTATTGAAGTTGACCCGCCAAGGTTAAAGCTATTCAAGAGATGCCACTCCCGCACCGAGAAGGAGGTCGAGGTTTCAACGATTAAACTACATTGCTAGATTCATTGCACACTAATCGCTACTGTGAGCCAATCTTCAAGTTACTTAAGAAAGATCAAGTGGTAGAATGGAACGACGATTGCGATCGCTTTCGACAAAATCAAGGAGTACCTCATAATCCTCCAATCCCGATGTCACCGCCAAGGAAGACCTCTTATCATGTACTTGATGTTAGAGAACTCAATGGGGTGTGTTAGCAACATGACGAGTCCGGTTTAAAAGAGCATGCAATATACTACCTTAGCAAAAGTTTACCGATCAGGAAACAAGATACTCACCGAGAAAACTTGCAACGCCGCTCATGGTCGCCGACTAAGACAAGATATGTTGACCACACTACCTTGTTGATTTCAAGATGGATCCGATAAAATACATATTTGAGAAACCATCTCTCCGAAGAATAGCAAGATGGCAAATGATCTTGACCGAATATGACATCCAAAGACACTTCTCGAAAGCGATCAAAGGAAGTAGTAGCCGATCATTTGGCTCATCAAGCCTTAGATGACTATCGCCATGCGCTTGAATTTCCGATGAAGATGTTTTGTTAGTTACGATCAGAAGAACTGTGACCGAAGGACCCGAACAAGGATCCCGATGGACTATGGTCTTTGATGGAGCCTCAAACGACTTTGCAATGGCATTGGCGCCATCATTACATCCCCTACAGTCGGACATACGCCTTTCACCGCCAGATTATGTTTCAGTTGCACTAACAACATGGCCGAGCACGAAGCGTGCATCATGGGTATCAAAGCTGCTATTGACTTAAGAATCAAGTTCTTACAAGTATATGGAGATTCAGCTTTAGTGATCAGTCAGATCAAGGGCGAGTGGGATACAAAACATCCGAATCTCATCCCGTATCGAGAGCATGTTCTGAGCTTGATCCCCTACTTCGAAGAGATTACTTTTGATCACATCCCACGAGAAGAGAATCAGTTGGCAGATGCATTGGCTACTATGTCGTCTATGTTCAAAGTTAGATGGGACAACGAGGCTCCCCAGATCATCGTTGAGAAGTTTGACGAACCAGCATATTGTCATGAACTTGATACAGAAGATAAACCTTGGTACTATGATGTGAAGAGGTATCTCGAGACCCAGGAATATCCCGCAGGGGCATCTGTTAATGATAAGAAGTTCATGAGAAGATTTGCATCCAAATTCTTCCTCAGCAATGGCATCTTATACAAGCGCAACCACGACTTGTGCTTATCTCTACCGTAGACCGAAAAAAGAATACGATCATGGAAGAGTTACACGAAGGCGCATTTGGTACTCACTCCAGTGGTCATACCATGGCTAAGAAGATTCTGAGAACAGGTTACTATTGGTCCACCATGGAAGCTGATTGTCACCGTTATGCTCGATCTTGTCACAAGTGCCGATTATGCCGACAAAGTGCACGCACTCCAAGACTAATGTTCTCACCTCCTTGGCCTTTTGCAATGTGGGGCATTGACATGATCGAGAAATCAAGCCCACAGCTTCCAATGGACATCGTTTCATCCTTGTGGCAATTGATTATTTACCAAGTGGTAGACTCATTCGTGATCTGTTACCAAGAATGTTGTGGCTCGATTCATCAAACATAATCTTATCTGTCGGTATGGCATTCCCGAAAGGATTATCACAGATAACGGCTCCAATCTCAACAACAAGATGATCACCAAACTCTGCACGCAGTTCAAGATCAAGCATCACAACTCTTCTCCATATCGGCCTAAGATGAATGGCGCAGTGGAAGCCGCCAACAAGAACATTAAGAAAATTTTACAAAAGATGACAGTGACTTACAAAGATTGGCATGAGATGTTACCATTTGCTCTTCATGGCTATCGCACTTCAGTACGAACATCGATGGGCAACCCCTCTCTTGTATACGGTATGGAAGCCGCCCTACCCATCGAGGTTCGTGATTCCCTCAACCAGGTCCTCCAGACGCAGAAGTTAGGCGAAGACGATTGGGTCCAACCGCCGACCGATTAATTTGATTGATGAGAACGACTCGCATCCATCTCCATGGACAAATCTACCGTAAGAATGATCGAGCATTTAACAAGAAGGTCAAGCATCGAGTCTACCAAGTCGGTGATCTAGTAGTCAAGCGCATCATTCTTCTACAAGGTGATCCTGTGGGCAAATGGACTCCCACCTATGAGGGACCGTTTGTAGTCAAGACAGATTTTTCCATGAGCTATGATACTTAGCACCATGGATGGTGAAGACTTCCCACCACCGTGAACGCAGACATAGTTAAAAATACTACGATAAAGAGACCCGCTAGGTCGATTAACCTAGGCAAAAATAGGGTATCCTCGAACCAAAAGGGTTCGGGCAAAATTAAGGATATATACAAAACATGTACACCGGCAAGTCGAAAACCAAAAGGCGGTTTGGCAAAAAGGGTATCCCAGAGACCAAACCCGAAGGGCGGTCTAGGCAAAAGTTAGGATTTAAGCGCAACTGCCTCTTCCGATCACCGCCTGCACTACTATCAAGATTCAAGATTCAAATGGCGAAGATCAATTCACTCACTTTCTACTAACAGCAAGGAGATTGAGATAGTTGAAATATATGAGTACTAGCATAGTTGGAACTTAACGAGATTGTTTCCGCATAGCTCTTTACCTTTCTTGTGTACAAACTACTTGGCCATACGCCACATTTTAAAAATAAACGCAAATTCTTTCTCTTTACAATTCTTGTTGTTGTTTGCGTAAAGTCCAATGTTTGCTTTGAATGATTATATGCATTTGACAATAAGAATCTGTTCACAAACGTGCGAAAAGCGAACATACAAAGGTACTTACCACAGGTTCCAAGAATTGAGATGACGACGAAAGTCACCAAAGACATTCCCCCGCAGAGCACGATCCCCACAGAGGTGTCACACATTACAAACTTTCCCAGCGGAGTATGTATTAGTCCCCAAGCAGTGATTTCACTCAACTAGGCAATGTTTCATCAGTCTCCAAGCAATAACACTTCATCCCCAGCCGAGATATTTATTCCCAGCAGATATCCTTTAGCAATTCCCCTTCTCCTCCCCAACAATAGTATCCAGACTTGAAACTTGGTCGGATAGTGCATCGGAGGAAACCTCCATCTTTTATTCCTCAGCCAGAGATTACAACGGGCCTCAGATCCTTCCAACCCGGTCTCCCAGTAACTATCAAACGCTCTCCAGCAGGATCTACGCTCGAGATCCCCAATAGAGCACCTCCTAATTTTTCCCCAGCAGGATCTACATCCAAGATCCCCAACAGACTACCTCCCAGACTCTCCTCAACAGGGTTTAGGTATGAGACCTTCAACAACGTGTCTTTCAAACTCTATCATCTCTACAATATCAAGGCCCAAGACTTGGTTAGATAGTGCATCGGAGGAATCAAAGTTTCTCTCCACTCAGGATCTTCATCCCCAAACAGAAGTCAGAAATCCTCAAGCAGAACATCCGCATCTTCTTCAAGATGGATATGTTTTGAAATACCACAACATCTATCATTCATACATTTTGCATAAAAAATCATAATCTGTGCATACATCATTCATATACATTGTCATGCATCATACTTTGCATAAAACTAACAAATATTCTATCGAAGTTTCTTTTGTTTTCTCCAAATGTAATACTACCGACGCAACAGTCCAGTTTAAGCCCGAATCGACGGGAAAACTATCCGAAAGACCGCCCTTGGTTGTCCTCCGACGACTGGTCCAGGATTAAGCCCCGAATCGACGGGAAAACTATCTGAAAGACCGCCTCTAGCTATCCTCCGATAATGTGCCGCTGGATCGCATTCGATGCACAACAGGAAAACATCCACGCTTATCCCCTCGTAATGGTCGACACAAAGATCTACTCCGACTCTTATTATCATCAAAGAACTACAGAGTCCGGCGATTTATGCCTTAGATGGCATCTTAAGCCCATCTCCACTACTTGTCAACATTTCACTTTCGTATGTCGCATATTTGGTTAAAAATCAATACAAACCAATAACTTCATTCAAAGATGAGCACGGAGTCTAGCGTACGACTCCCACCGGATGGCATCTTAAGCCCATCTCCGCGTTCTTCCAAATGTCTACCGAGCCCAGCATACGGCCTCACCCCAAAGATCATTCTCTCCAGATGGCATCTTAAGCCCATCCCCTAAGTTCTCCTACCAACGATCTCGAGTCTGGCGACGACTCATTCCCCATAAGTCTCCAACTTTTCCAAATGGCATCCGAAGCCCATTCCCGCATCATCACCAAAGGCGAAAATTTTGTGTATGAGTGTTCAATCATCTTCACCTTCGTGTCACGAAGGCTAACATGCCAATCTAACCTTCCAAAGACAAGAAGATTGAACAGGCACCGCTATACCCCAAAATTTGCCTCCATCTACTCAAGATATCCCTGAAACAACCGCCAACATCATCCGATAATCCGATCAATGAAGTCGCCATCGAACGCTTTTTATCTCGCAAAGGAGAAAGGCGAACGATCGCGAAAACCCGAAGGGATAAGGCACGATCTTGGCACCGAGAGATAGGGTAAGGAATCTATTACGCCAAGGGAAGGTATTAGCACCCTACACGCCCGTAGTACTCTACAGTATCCACTTACTTCCTCTAATGGGTGTGTTTAAATCTATGCCGCTTAATTACTATATCATGCATGCAAAAGAAAAGAGAAAATAAGAAACCACGGGAAAAGAAGGAAGTATTTACAAAGTTTGCTCGGTCGAGCCCCGTGACAAGATGCCTACGATTCCTGCAATGGGAAAGTCGAGCACCGTAGTTCGCTCACTTGTTTGGTGTGTTTTGTGTTTTTACTTGTGAAAAGGTTTTAAACACAAAAGAAAGAGAGCGCAAAGGCGAAAAAGAGTTTGTCTTGGTTGGTTGCTTTTACCTTGTGAAAGGAGTTCAAACCATTATTAAGTGTTTTGTTTTCAAGAGAAAGAAAAGAAAGCAAGTTTTAGTTTTAATTACATGCAAGGATGCAAAAGAACTAGCAAAACAAAAGGAGACTAACTAGTACTAGCCCTAATGTTATCATGCAAAGATTGGACTTATGGTCGAGGATGGGGAATCTCTACCTATGTTAACATGCAAAGGATGTAAATCCTAATGTCTAGGCTCGAGAATCTATCCTAACCGAAAGAGTTTCACGGAAAGCTATCCTATATCCGCTTGGTTGTGGAACCAAGGGATGCAAGGGACGAAGCGCGTTGGCAAAAGCACGCAAACAATGCAATGCAAACAAACAAATGACACAAGCGCAGGAAAAGGAGGAAGTCCCATAGCCCCGAGAAAGAACGAGCATACCGTGAGTCAACCAGAGCCGACACATCCAATCCCCGTTGAAGAGCAATGATGCGAGTTCTCGCATAAATGCGAACCCCAAGAAAGCGTGGAGAGTCGAATAGGAACTCTTGCCACTTTTATTGACTCGATAAAGAAAGCAACACGATTCGCAAAGTGAGTCTGACACGGACTAGAACCCGCGGGGTTCGTTGTCGACCCTACCTTCCGCTTCCATATATCAATGACGATGACATGAAATATAAAAAGCGGACTTTGCTTAGTGGTACCACGCCGCCCTAACCACTCCGACCTATGCACGCACAAATATAAACACTCATCGAGAATTACCTCCCTATGCGATGGAGGATTTAAAACAAACCACGACAATTAGCACACGCACTTCCTAAACGGGTCTTTAAATAAACCGTAGGGTTCCTAACATGCTCCAACCACGGAAGCCCCTTCATGCATCTCTATTCCTACTTCTCATGGCAAAGAAAGTCAGAAAGCCCTACTTCTCATGATATCTAGGAAAGTAAGAGAATGCGTAAATGGTGTAGAGATAATACACCGACGGATATTAAACCAAGAGCAACACAAGCTAATGAAATATCCCGAAAACTTCAAGCACCGCATCCATGCACAAGAGTGAACCGTGAGAATAGCTCGAGGCATCGGGCAAAGAGGATGCGCCGCCAGCGCAGTGAAGCAACGTCTGCAAGAAGGAGTTAGACCCAAAGAAACAAAAGGATGTACACGGGTGTACAACCACAAAACACCCGCAAGAAGGAGTTAGACCCAAAAACAAGTATAGAAATGCACACGGGTGTACAAATGCAAAACACCGCAAGAAGGAGTTAGACCCAAAACAGACAAACGGATGTACGCGGTATACAAACGCCGTAGCAAACAAGTCCTCATAACAATCAGAGCACCCGCACAAAGGTACATATCCGCATAATAATGTAATATGTGTTTCTAAAATAAGAGAAAACACAGCAAAACGCAGAAAACGCAAATGTAACCATGGAGAAGTGGTATGTTAGTGTACCACAATTAGGTACCTAACCAAAACATCCTCAATGTACCTTGCACAAGTCAACAAACATGTCAAAAATAACAAGGAAGCGGAAATATAATTGCATATTCACATCACATGTCAAAATATGATCCAAAGGTGAAGAAATGGAATGTAAATGTGTATAGCAACATACGAATGGAAAACCGGGCAGCAACACACACATAATGCAAAAACAACTCATGAACAACATCAAATCGAGCTAAGTCCATTATAATAGTTCTCAAATGCAATTATATTAGTTCTACCATGAGATGCTAATTATATGACTCAATTAAGGGTTCTAAACCAAAGCGCCAACTATCTAAACATGCCAACATATTAGTCAAGAGGTTAGTTGAGGGTTAGAACAATTATTAGATATTATATACAAAGAAAATCAACACCACAAGTGTATGTGTGCGTAGTGTACAAAAAGGTTTGCTCCGACACCTTTCAAGTCCAAAAATCACCATTAAGGATACATATGAAAAGTGAACCAAAACACAAGGCACAAGCTAATGAAAACAATCAAAATAACTCATCAAAAATATAGGAAGCTATGCACACGCGCACGGTCTCAAAAATGCGAACGGTTTGGTCAAATCTCGTTCAAAAATACAATTTTCGCACAAAAGTCAGCAGCTCCCAGAATTGACCAAAACATGTCCAAATCCAGAAACCGTTCGCGTGGAGAGCTTCAGATGGCTCGAGAAACATGATTTACATTAAGAAAAGTCGAAAAAACTCATTACGGATCAAAAGTTAGAGCCAAAACAAATATTATGTCCAACTTTACCAATTGTCAAAGTGTTATGTTATTTTCCACCAAACTCAAATAAACTTGTTTCCAATGTGTTTTTGTGGTTTTTAGATGAATAAAAATGCAAGTGTATGTGATATCATGTGCAAGTGATACATACTCAATGCAAATACTACCTAAATGCTATGCAAACATGTAAGAATGTTGAGAGAAATTATATGTGCAAAGTGTCAAAGTGTTGTGAAAAGTGAACTTTCAAGATATTGTTATGCCATAAAAGTCAAACAACACCATATCAAATTAATTCAACTATCCTACATGCAAATGTATGGATATGCAAAGATGAAAATTATGTCACAATGTATGAATTCAAGTGTGTGTGTGTGAGTTGTGTGCAATGTATAGATGTAGTGTAAGTGTACCTAAAAACTATGTGTTAGTTCTTACATTTCAACATAATTTTAATGCACAAAATAAGCCTCAAATTAATGATTTAATGTATGTCAAAGAATTTACATATTACTTGATGCATGATCATATAATTAGTGATGCAAAATGCTCACATCAAGTACCTAAATACAATGCAAAGTCACAACACAAGTGTAGGTGTGTATAGTGTGTAGAAAGTTTGACACCGACACCTTTAAGGCTCCAAAAACGGATCAATATCAATGAATTCGACAAAACAAAAGCTATAATCGGAATCCACACGGAATTTGCAAGCAATCTCAATATTCAATTTCAAGAAATTCAACAATTGAAAAATCGATTGAAATAAGCACTTAAGTAAATAAGCACTTACTTGTACTTGAAGCTTTGAGTTGAAATTGATGAGGAAAATCTTGTAATTCTCCAAGAAAATACCAAATCAAAGTTGAATTGATGATAATAAGTGTGGAGAATCTTGAATCCTTGGAGAATTAATGAAGAGGAAAATTTCAAATCTTCACTTCGACACCATAAACGCCTTCAATGTTCTTGATTGATGAAAACTTAATTTGATCCTTGAGAATTGAAAGGAATCAAGAGTATCTGTACCGAGAAAGAGAGAAGAAAAAATAAGAAAAGTTTTCCCGCGGTGGTTTTGGAATCCGTGGTGGTTGTTGGTGGTTTTAGGTGGTGTGCCATTTTGAGTTGAGAGAGAATTGAGAGAGAAAAGTGAGAGCTTGGGTCAAAATTTAACAAATGATTCTCTACCAATTTTGTGAGTGGAAAATATATTTATAATATGAAAAAATGGGCTTTGGAGTGTCTTGATCCACAATTAAGTCCTAATCGCGATTATTAAAATGATTTTCGTACACAGTCCAAAACAGCCTAATCCGTGCGGAATTTGAAGTCGGAATGTAAACGAAAATGTCCGAACGCGATTTTTCTTGCGTGAATCAAAATCCCGACTTGATCCGATGAATGGTCAAGGTGATATGAATTTTAAAGTTTCAGACTGCCGCCATCGACACATGCAGAATTTGTTTGCGCCTGTGGGGAAAAATGCCTCGACGAGGATCTTCTGATCGGAATTTGCACATACGTATCTCTGGGACATTTGAAGCTAACAAGATTTGTGAACTTTTGGCACCGGTCCCGTCCCGCTTCGATGAAAATCGAGTGAGATATGATTTTCAACTTCGCGTATCGATGAAAAATTGCCTGGCTCAGCTCAAAATCAAACTCGAGAATAAAATTCTGGTACCGATCGGTGGGGAATTAGCTCGAGGCAAATAGAAGTTGTAGAGGACCTTGATACGGAATTTTAGAAATTGATCCCGCCAATTCCGAAGCCCAGATAGAAAATAAAGCCTTTCGGTGAGCCAAAACGCACGGTTCAGCACAAAAATCAATATATGCCGAGAAAATGACTTTGAGAGCCTTCCTCAAAATCCGTTCTCGACTTCCAAATGAAAGTCGTGGATAATAATGAAAGGAAAGTGCCAGTCGAAAATCAACAGTAAAATACCCAAGGAGATGAGAGATACGCCTTCCGAGTGCCCAAAATGCACCAAACCCAAAATCCACTTTATTGAGAAATGAACTTTTGGTGCCATTCTAATACCGAATCTGATATTCCTTATGATGGATGCTATGCATGGTATGGCATGTATTATTATGCAATGGAATAAGTTTAAAAGAAACGGGAAAGAGGAGGGTAAATTTTGGGTACAATACGCCCTATTCAATCATCCTCTAGCTTGAAGCGAGGTGGCTTATGCCTTCGAGCGACAAGGTATGAGGTGATTGAATACCAAAACGGACCCGTAAATTTACACTGAATCCCGTGTGCATCAAGAAATAGGTGTGGACATTCCAAGATTCTAAGGAACCTCACCGAGAAAAGAAGGTTGCGCCAGAGCTTAACTGGCCACAACCAAAGAAAGCACGTAAATGTCGAACTCGTGGAAGGCACAAGTGCTAACTCGACCTAAGAAGAATTGGCCTCACCTAATTCAATCCGCTGATGTCGGGAGAGCCGACACGCAAGCGGAAGCAAAGACTTGATACATCGACTATACTACCACATTACGCCAGGAATAACCTGACGGGTTAGTGATGCAAAGGCTAGAAAGTGCCGAGTAGCTTTTATCGACTCGTAACGCTACACCGAGAAGGGAGACAAAAGTGGGTATTTGTTCCTAAAAGGCACGTAATAAATGTTGAACTCGTGGAAGGCGTACAAGTGCTAACTCGCCTAAGAAGAATTGGCCTCTACCCAATTCAATCCGCATATCGTGGAGAGCCGACACGAAGCGAAGCAAAGACTAGATACGCAAACCGACTAACCACATTTGCGCCCGATAGCTTGGGCGGATGTGTGATGCAAAGACCGGAAAACGCCGATTAGACTCAAGAAGAGAAAACAAGAGTATTCTTATTCTCAAAGACCCACAATGCCGTGGAAGGATCGATACATGCAAGTGGAAATAAAGACTAGATACACCAAGTAGACTAACCACATTTACGCCGACAACCGAGGGTTTGTGATGCAAAGACTAAAGGTGCCGATTAGGTTTTATCGATGAAAAACAAGAGTATTCTTGTTCTCGAAAGACCCATAATGCCGGGAAGGATCCATGCAAGTGGAAATAAAGACTAGATACACCAAGTAGACTAACCACATTTACGCCGATCGGGTTTGTGATGCAAAGACTAAAGGTGCCGATTAGGTTTTTATCGATGACAAAAACAAGAGTATTCTTGTTCTCGAAAGACCCACAATGCCGTGGATAGATCGACATGCAAGTGGAAATAAAGACTAGATACACCAAGTAGACTAACCACATTTACGCCGACAACCTCGGGTTTGTGATGCAAAGACTAAAGGTGCCGATTAGGCTTTATCGATGACAAAAACAAGAGTATTCTTGTTCTCGAAAGACCCACAATGGCGGTGGAAGGACCGCATGCAAGTGGAAATAAAGACTAGATACACCAAGTAGGCTAACTACATTTACGCCTAACCTCAAGGGTTTGTGATGCAAAGACTAAAGGTGCCGATTAGGTTTTACCGATGTGAAAGTCAAGTGTGGCTTGTTGAAGTCAAGACGTGTTGCACCAAGGTATCGCGCTTCAACACTAATCAAGAAGATGGACATATTGCGCCGAAGAAAGCGGACACAACGGATTCCAAAAGAAACTTGACATCACTGGGATGAAAATGCATTTCGCCCGTAATCCTATGAGATGTACGACTTTTAGGGATTATGTCAATGTAATGATGCATGCTTGCAAGACATATATAAGGTGAATGAAATAAGAAACTCCGGGATTAGAGCATCGAAGAATGCCCAAAAACTCTCAAGACAACTCAATCTTGTTTGATGAGCCTACAGAGGAAATGATGCCACGGAGACCGTCACCGGATGAGGTCCGCTGGGAAATAGAATATACGCCCTAGAAAAGATCTTCCACCGCTACTCCATCACAACTCTAGTGGGAGACAAAGATATGTCAACGGGATGTCAAGAGATGAGAACCTCCGGGAGGATCATCCGTGGACAATATGCGACTCATCGGGGATCAAACGCCCGATCAACAATCCGTATAACACTCCATAGGGAATATCATACAACACACTGCGACTTTGGAGAACATCCACTAGAGACTTTCACCGAGACAATATTGTCAACCCGCAACGGGATTGGTACCATGTTCTATAATAAAGATTTGTCGATAACGACATCCGCTAGGAGATTCACCAAATATGGTATGTTGATGACAAAAGCTACATCCGATTCTTTGCGTAGTTTCACTCGGTTTTCTCGCCCATGCTTATCGAAAACGAGATATCGAATTTCATGGAGGATGGCGTGAGGGCACCAAGTCGTGAGATACCCGATAATGGAAGAAAAATCCATGAGAGGGAGCATCGCCATCAAGGACGAACTCGAGAGAAAGGACACCCGCGAGGATGAACTTGTAGGAAAAGAAGAAGAGGACGTCTGATAAGACGAACCCGTAAGAAAGAACAAGACAAATATGTGAAACGAACTAATAAGGAAAAGAGAACGCCGGTAGACGAACCGCAAGGAAAGAACATCCGTGAGAAGATGAACTTGCAAAGGAAAGAAAACGCCTAGTTAAGACGAACTATGGGAAGGACATCCGTGTGAAGATGAACCCGCAAAGGGAAGAGAACATCTAGTTAAGACAAACTTGGGAAGGACATCCGTGTGAAGATGAACCGCAAAGGGGAAGAGAACGCCTAGTTAAGACGAACTCATGGGAAGGACATCCGGTGAAGATGAACCGCAAAGGGGAAGAGAACGCCTAGTTAAGACGAACTTCATGGGAAGGACATCCGTGTGAAGATGAACCGCAAAGGGGAAGAGAACGCCTAGTTAAGACGAACTCATGGGAAGGACATCCGTGTGAAGATGAACTTGCAAAGGGGAAGAGAACGCCTAGTTAAGACGAACTTCATGGGAAGAACATCCGTGAAGATGAACTTGCAAAGGGGAAGAGAACGCCTAGTTAAGACGAACATGGGAAGGACATCCGTGTGAAGATGAACTTGCAAAGGGAAGAGAACGCCTAGTTAAGACGAACTTATGGGAAGGACATCCGTGTGAAGATGAACTTGCAAAGGGAAGAGAACGCCTAGTTAAGACGAACTCGCATTTAACTTTACCAAGATGATGACATCAAGGAAGTGTCTCAGAAATATAATATCCTCGTGCCAAAGGCGGGTATAATTCTTCAAGAGTATCAAACATTTGGATTACCACACACCAAGTATGGATACCCAAGCTCGAAAGGTAATGCAAACACGGTAAGATAACCGACGATTTTGCACAAACGGAGAGCGGCGACTATTGCGTAAAAGACAACAGTCAAAACTTGAGTCAAGAAGAGCAAATCAAACCGACAAATTTCTAAAGACCCAATCAAGACCATTTGCTAGAAATGACTCAAAAGGGAGGACCCTACATTGAAGAGTATTCTTCAAGATATAGGAATTTCAATCGAACAAAAGAATAGGTATCTGCAAACTGTCACCCATACACTGGCTTCAAACCCCGAGTGAAACATGGATAGTCAACATGCCCCTGTGTCTCCGAAAGGATTGGCCAACCTTGACAAAGTTGCCCCAGTTTTAATAAGCCCCGAAGGATATAATACCATTTTGAATGCCCCAGATTAAGATGATTCTTTGAAAGGACGTTCAATAGATTTTCAGACAACCTGCCCCTTAGGACAATCAAGGTATTCATCTGATGCTCATTATGCAAGCTTACTGGATGTTTGAGCACCTGTTCATATGCAAAGAATGTTTTATCCTAAAAATGATAATTCTACTGCAAATCCTATGCTTGTCTTGAAACAAAAAGATTTTTGAAAAGATGTCGAAACATCGCGTTTTTTGTGCGAAAGATAACAAAAAATGAAATGATACCAACTCAAAGGTATTAGCAAACCTCCTAGGAGTCAGGATACCATGTTCGCCAAATTAGCTTTCAAATTAACCTCGCCCGCTTAGGACTTTTAAGGGTTGTAACGTGGCCCGTTCACGCTTTTAGAAAGAAAGATTTTTTAGGCTCAAAATATTTGGTGCCCACCCCCTTCATGATATTCTCCGAACCTATGTTCAGTTAACTTGATGTGAGAAATCATCTCTCACAAGAGGAAATTGAAAGTTGAGAAACCATTGCAGTTTCTTGATCGTACAACTTTGGCTTTGTTAAGGACGGGGCTTCTTGGACACGCTAGCCACTCACCCTTTCGCTTGGTGCCTGATCAACGACTTGGTTCTTTATTGAGGATGTTCTTGGATCATCCTGCCTTTACGGCTTGCCAATTTGCTTTTTAACATTTGCCCTTTTATTTTGCCTAAGCGACTTATTTCCAAGTTCGACTTAGCGGGCTTTTTCTTTGTTTTTTTGCTTCTTTTTTTTTTTGAACCACCTGATCTTCAATCTTTTTTGATTTGCTAGAGGTGATTGTGGCGATCTAAGTCCTCTTCAGATAAGGAGTTCTGCTGGGTATTGTCTTTCCATGATGCACATTGTTGTCAATTGAAACTTGATCGCTATGCTTCTCAACCTTGAAGGATAGCCATTGTTGTATCCTTTGATGTATACTCGTGAGTTTTGAATGCTCAACTGATTAATCAACTACCCCGCCTCGGTTTAAAATGAGGGTTTTTCCGAATGTAAAAGAAACTCCTACTAAGGCTCAAAGGTTAACGAGGGTCTAACTCCTTATATCTCCTGTTTGGGGATTTGAAACAAGGCCTGTACATCGTCAGGGTTTTATTTGAAAGCAATACCGCTTGAAATTCTTGGTATATTTTCGCCATCCTCCCTACGTAGGTTTTGCTTTATTAACAAGAGTGGATATCAAAACATTTGAAAACAATTAAAAGTGCATACAAATGGATTAGTTCAAGACAAACATATTCAATGCATTATGATAATCATTCAGAAGATGAAAATGTTCTGCATACAAGCATGTACTAAACAAACAAGAAAGATTACGAATGAGGATGCAAATGAATCTTGAAATTGTCGTTGAGGAGACTTGACTTGTTGCTTTTGATGATGCATTTTGAAGTCTTGACATTTGTTGAGCTAGCGGAGGACCCGAACATGACCATCTGGTGTGAAACTGATAGCTTTTGTCTCAATCAGATCCTGTACCTTGCGCTTGAATGCATGGCAATCTTCAATGTTGTGCCCAACAGTACCAGAATGGAATGCGCAACCGGCATTAGTATCATAGCTATTTGGACGCTTGTCAGGAGGAGGAGATGGCAACATGGCCTTCGGAACTATCAATTTGAGCTCAAGCAATTGTGTCAACATCTCAGCATAAGGCATTGGGACGACGTCAATCTTCTAAGAGCACGTTTTCCTGCTTTTTGATTCTTTCGATGAAGCGCTGATGAGCCGGCATGGAGCGTCGATTATCCTCTTCGACGCACAAACTCGCTTTGAAGTATAACAACAGTATAACGGTCATATCGCAATGGAGCTAAATTGACTTGTATGCTCAACCTGGAAGTAAACTGATAATCCTTTGTCAAGGAAATCCCGAACCTCATTTTTCAAGGTCACACAGCCCTCTCAGATTGCGATGTGGTTCCCGTAATGGAAATCACACCTAGCCATCACATCATACTCGAATAGAATCCTCTGTGCATGGCAAGAGTTTGGAGTTCAACCAATCGAAACTTGAGCAACCGAGGAAGCAACCGAGCATATGGCATCTAATAGGATCGAATTGCTTTTCAGAGTGTGGCGACCATGGTCAAGAGCTCTACCTTCTAGACCTTTCTCGAACAATAGAATTGGACGGACGAGGAGGCCTCGAATACTGTGGTGATGGAGTAGATGCATGCCCACTTTAGGGCTCAAAGAAAACCCCGAGTATAAGGAGGAATAGCGACTGCTGTCAGAGGAAAACCTGGGTCATCTCCCTTCTCAACACGGTCCCTAAAATTTTCATCACCAAGCCTAGCCGAGTCTTCAACTGCTGGTTCTTCTCTCAAGTCTTGCATGTCCAAAGATGAGAAATCCCATCCGCTCTTTCATCTCATCCAGCCCCGCAAGTTGCTTCATCACTCTGCTTTCAAACGCAGAATGGCACGGAGGCAAAGTTCAACACCGAGTAGAAAATACCGATTTGAGTAAGAGAAATCCCAAGTTCAAATGCTTGTTATGCACAATGTATGTATATGCATGGTTAATGCATGATGCATGAAATGATCGGCCTGTGACATTCTTGCAATTTGTTATCAAACATCAAATAATAATAGGATAGTGACAACAATAATTATCAAGATCGACACACAATCGATTGAGAATCACCGCCAAGTGCATAGATGAGATAGAGTCATACAAGAGTCCACGATCACAGAGTATTAATACAAACACAATAGTGAGCGAACCCCATTCAACAAGCCCGAGGTGATTTGTCGAATCAAATAACATCAAATAACATTTGCAACTACTTATTTAGGGGCCACTTGCTTTGAGCGTATGGATCTTGGCCACTAGCTTAGCCACATGAATGTCTCGACCCTCAACATGGTGTATGCGATATTCTCCATCTTTAGCATATTGCCACTTAGTCTTCAAATCTTCAACCTCTTTAGAAAGGATAGTCATCTCGCTCTGTCGACTTTGGGCTTCAACTTCAAGTTCTTTCCTTCTCTCAAAGGGACTCTTTAGCATTGGATTCTTCCTCATGGAGTCGCTCTTTAAACCCGGATTTCTTCACCATGCTTGGCTTTCAATTTCTCATTAGCTATCCGCATATTCTTCAACTTCTTGTACTCAAACTCTTTGGTCATCCGATCAAAAGAAGAGGAACTACCACCTTTGGCTCTCTTGGTTTCTTCAAGCCATAAGCCTTCAAAACTTGGTCTTTCCGCTTAATCTCAATAGATAACCTCTTTTATCTTGAAGAGCAAATGCTAGGTCCATGGCTCGAGCTTGTAATCTCCTTCAAAGTCAATTCTCCGATTGAGCCGTTGTAAACCTCAATACGCATTTAAACCCGGAGGAGAGATTACGGATGAAGAATGTGAAGTAGCAAAATCAGTACTGACTTTCAACCAAGGAACCAGTCGAGAATACAAAGGTGCTTCCTTTGTATGGAAGCCGAATCTTGAGACCCGATCTTTTAACCAACTGTAAGAATCAAACGATAATTTCCTTTTGGCCAAAGAAAACCGTGCCTTTTGTGAACCGAGCTCCATGCAACGATAACTGATTTAGCAAACCGGTTCTCATCATTTGCAAAGAAGATAGTTTACGCTAATCGAATTGGGTACTTCACCAAAGGATATCCTAGTCGACGGCGTACAATATAGGATTATAATCGATGCAACCTTTAGTTCCCATCAACGTACATTTGGAAACTCTCCACAACTAGTAATGATCTCGTAACCGCCGACATGGTATTCCAAACTATATCATATGAAGTGAAAGCGATGATTCGCTAGACCACTTCATGGTTTTAGCATAATCAACAAATGCCCCTCTCTTTGGCAAATGTGTGTTGAACCAACAATGAAGTAAAGGCATACAACCCATAACACGCCCCTTTTGACCATGGCGAGAGTGAATGGCATAATATGTATCAGCCAAGATGGTAGGAACCGGATTGTCATTCATGAAAATGTAAATTGCAAAGAACATCCACAAACTTCTCAAAAGAGGGAAAAATCACCATACCATAGATCATGACGGCTAAGATAGTATTGAAGCTTTTCCAACTACCAACCTTGGCAAATTCATCAGCTTTGACTAAAAGGAAACCCAACGGAAGTCCACAAGTGTGATCTTTCGGAACCCAATTGCCCCTTGCTTCACTAACACGCAAACCAAGGGCTTTAGCAATGACTTCAAAATCGGGAGTACCCATTCTTTCGACAAAAGGAAAACTGCTTGTGATACTGATACCCAAAAGGAAAGAGTACTCCTCAAGAGTAGGTGCTAACTGATAATCTTGAAAGGTAAAACACCTGAGCTCACTATCATAAAACTGGAGTAGAGATTGCATGGCATAGAGCTCATAATCCTCCATTAGTAACGGCAATATGTTCCCATGATCTTTCTCGAACTCTCTTCAATCGATCCTTCACAAGAATACCTCCGCTCTTACTCGTAGATGTCGAATGCACGTAAAGAGTATGAGGAAGTCTTCCTTAGGGCCTCGTGTTGGTTTGATTGTTGGTATCCATCCCGATGTTGATAGTAAACCACAAGAAGTCCCGAAATGATATGCATGCGGGTTAGATAAAATAACATGTTTTTCCGACATTTCTTTAAAAATAAACATGCTATGATGCAAATACATTATGCATTGATCATGGGTTTACTACTTCCATGAACACCGATCAAATGTTATACTGCTTCCGCCCGATTGAAGAAAACCAAAATCGACAGAGTAACGCTAGAAAATGCCACCGAATGATATCATAGTCACCAATGTAAAACATCGATCATCAATTAGAAAATACCAAGTCACCAATGTAACATAGTCACCAATGTAACATAGTCACCAATGTAACATAGTCACCATCCTGCACTGCTATAATCATGATCCCTCCCCACTCACGGTGAAACTAAGGCTTGGGTAAGGTCAAGGTAACTCCGTGATCTAGTTCGCCAGAGAAACTACCATCATAACACCTACGTGAAGATGATAGCCCCCGATCAACCTCCTCTCGGCATGGACGACATGCCGACTACAAGATCTACATCCCAGATCCGACATGTTCCACTCTATTCCTATGTGTTCCTATGTGTCTCTGGCCGGTATGAGGCCTTTACCTCTTGTAACTCCCACCCAAATCGTAAATGTATCACACAGTAACAACCCAACCAAGATATGAAAGCAAAGAATATGCCACATAGAATGCAATGCAAGCATACAAACGATGGTACGATAAAGGTAAATAGATAAACAAATAAATAAACACCCAATAGACATGAAAATAAAAGCTAGGATCGACTCGATCGACCAAAGACAGTCTCCCGATCCCTGAAGTCGCCACCAAACAACCGCCGAACATCATCCGATAATCGATCAATGAAGTCGCCATCGAACGCTTTTATCTCGCAAAGGAGAAAGGCGAACGATCGCGAAACCCGAAGGGATAAGGCACGATCTTGCGATCGAGAGATAGGGTAAGGAATCTATTACGGGGGAAGGTATTAGCACCCTACACGCCCGTAGTACTCTACGGTATCCACTTCTACTTTCTGTCTAATGGGTGTGTTTAAATCTATGCTGCTTAATTACTATATCATGCATGCAAAAGAAAAGAGAAAATAAGAAACCACGGGGAAAAGAAGGAAGTATTTACAAAGTTTGCTCGGTCGAGCCCCGTGACAAGATGCCTACGTATTCCCGCGCAATGGAAAGTCGAGCCCGTAGTTCGCTCACTTGGTGTGTTTTGTGTTTTTTACTTGTGAAAAGGTTTTAAACACAAAAAGAAAGAGAGCGCGCAAAGGCGAAAAAGAGCTTGTCTTGGTTGGTTGCTTTTACCTTGTGAAAGGAGTTCAAACCATTATTAAGTGTTTTGTTTTCAAGAGAAAGAAAAAGAAAGCAAGTTTTAGTTTTAATTACATGCAAGGATGCAAAAAGAACTAGCAAAACAAAAAGGAGACTAACTAGTACTAGCCCTAATGTTATCATGCAAAGATTGGACTTATGGTTGAGGATGTAAGGGAATCTCTACCTATGTTAACATGCAAAGGATGTAAATCCTAATGTCTAGGCTCGAGAATCTATCCTAACCGAAAGCAGCCCCACGGAAAGCTATCCTATATCCGCCTTGGTCAGGAACCAAGGGATGCAAGGATGAAGCAAGCAAGTTTGGCAAAAGCACGCAAACAATGCAATGCAAACAAACAAATGACACACAAGCGCAGAAAAGGAGGAAGTCCCATAGCCTCGACAAGAACGAGCATACCGTGAGTCAACCAGAGCCGACACATCCAATTCCCCTGAAGAGCAATGATGCGAGTTCGCAATAAATGCGAACCCCAAGAAAGCGTGGAGAGTCGAATAGGAACTCTTGCCACTTTTATTGACTCGATAAAGAAAGCAACACGATTCTGCAAGCGGAGTCGACACGGACTAGAACTGCAAGGGGTTCGTTGTCGACCCTACCCGCTTGCCCATATCAATGACTCGATGACATGAAATATAAAAAGCGGACTTTGCTTAGTGGTACCACGTCACGCCCTAACCACTCGACCTATGCACGCACAAATATAAACACTTATCGAGAATTACCTCCTATGCAGATGGAGGATTTAAAACAAACCACGACAATTAGCACACGTAATCGCCCTAAACGGGTCTTTAAATAAACCAGGGTTCCCGAACATGCTCCAACCACGGAAGCCCCTTCATGCATCTCTATTCCTACTTCTCATGGCAAAAGAAAGTCAGAAGCCCTACTTCTCATGATATCTAGGAAAGTCAAAGAGAATGCGGTAAATGGTGTAGATAAATACCGACGGATATTAAACCAAGAGCAACACAAGCTAATGAAATACTCCGAAAACTTCAAGCACCGCAGCCATGCAATAAGAGTGAACCGTGAGAATAGCTCGAGGCATCAAGAAAGAGGATGCGCGCCAGGCGCATGTGAAGCAACAACGTCTGCAAGAAGGAGTTAGACCAAAAGCAAACAAAAGGATGTACACGGTGTACAACCACAAAACACCGCAAGAAGGGAGTTAGACCCAAAAACAAGTATAGAAATGCACACGGGTGTACAAATGCAAAACACCGCAAGAAGGAGTTAGACCCAAAAACAGACAAACGGATGTATACGGGTATACAAACGTAGCAAACAAGTCCTCATAACAATCGTAGCACCGCACAAAGGTACATATCCGCATAACACGTAATATGTGTTTCTGAAATAAGAGAAAACAAAAGCAAAACGCCAGATAAAACGCAAATGTAACCATGGAGAAGTGGTATGTTAGTGTACCACAATTAGGTACCTAACCAAAACATCCTCAATGTACCTTGCACAAGTCAACAAACATGTCAAAATAACAAGGAAGCGGAAATATAATTGCATATTCACATCACATGTCAAAATATGATCCAAAGGTGAAGAAATGGAATGTAAATGTGTATAGCAACATACGAATGGAAAACCGGCAGCAACACACACATAATGCAAAACAACTCATGAACAACATCAAATCGAGCTAAGTCCATTATAATAGTTCTCAAATGCAATTATATTAGTTCTACCATGAGATGCTAATTATATGACTCAATTAAGGGTTCTAAACCAAAGCGCCAACTATCTAAACATGCCAACATATTAGTCAAGAGGTTAGTTGAGGGTTAGAACAATTATTAGATATTATATACAAAGAAAATCAACACCACAAGTGTATGTGCGAGTGTACAAAAAGGTTTGCTCCGACACCTTCAAGTCCAAAATCACCATTAAGGATACATATGAAAAGTGAACCAAAACACAAGGCACAAGCTAATGAAAACAATCAAAATAACTCATCAAAATATAGGAAGCTATGCACACGCAAGACGGTCTCAAAATGCGAACGGTTTGGTCAAATCTGCTCAAAATACAATTTTCGCACAAAAGTCAGCAGCTCCCAGAATTGACCAAAACATGTCCAAATCCAGAAACCGTTCGCGTGGAGAGCTTCAGATGGCTCGAGAAACATGATTTACATTAAGAAAAGTCGAAAAAACTCATTACGGATCAAAAGTTAGAGCCAAAACAAATATTATGTCCAACTTTACCAATTGTCAAAGTGTTATGTTATTTTCCACCAAACTCAAATAAACTTGTTTCCAATGTGTTTTTGTGGTTTTTAGATGAATAAAAATGCAAGTGTATGTGATATCATGTGCAAGTGATACATACTCAATGCAAATACTACCTAAATGCTATGCAAACATGTAAGAATGTTGAGAGAAATTATATGTGCAAAGTGTCAAAGTGTTGTGAAAAGTGAACTTTCAAGATATTGTTATGCCATAAAAGTCAAACAACACCATATCAAATTAATTCAACTATCCTACATGCAAATGTATGGATATGCAAAGATGAAAATTATGTCACAATGTATGAATTCAAGTGTGTGTGTGTGAGTTGTGTGCAATGTATAGATGTAGTGTAAGTGTACCTAAAAACTATGTGTTAGTTCTTACATTTCAACATAATTTTAATGCACAAAATAAGCCTCAAATTAATGATTTAATGTATGTCAAAGAATTTACATATTACTTGATGCATGATCATATAATTAGTGATGCAAAATGCTCACATCAAGTACCTAAATACAATGCAAAGTCACAACACAAGTGTAGGTGTGTATAGTGTAGAAAGTTTGACACCGACACCTTTAAGGCTCCAAAACGGATCAATATCAATGAATTCGACAAAACAAAAGCTATAATCGAATCCACACGGAATTTGCAAGCAATCTCAATATTCAATTTCAAGAAATTCAACAATTGAAAATCGATTGAAATAAGCACTTAAGTAAATAAGCACTTACTTGTACTTGAAGCTTTGAGTTGAAATTGATGAGGAAAATCTTGTAATTCTCCAAGAAAATACCAAATCAAAGTTGAATTGATGATAATAAGTGTGGAGAATCTTGAATCCTTGGAGAATTAATGAAGAGGAAAATTTCAAATCTTCACTCGACACCATAAACGCCTTCAATGTTCTTGATTGATGAAAACTTAATTTGATCCTTGAGAATTGAAAGGAATCAAGAGTATGGGCTGTACCGAGAAAGAGAGAAGAAGAAAAATAAGAAAAGTTTTCCGACGCGGTGGTTTTGGAATCGGTGGTGGTTGTTGGTGGTTTTAGGTGGTTGTGCCATTTTGAGTTCGAGAGAATTGAGAGAGAAAAGTGAGAGCTCTGGGTCAAAATTTAACAAATGATTCTCTCTACCAATTTTGTGAGTGGAAAATATATTTATAATATGAAAAAATGGGCTTTGGAGTGTCTTGGATCCACAATTAAGTCCTAATCGCGATTATTAAAATGATTTTCGACACAATCCAAAACAGCCTAATCCGGCGGAATTTGAAGTCGGAATGTAAACGAAAATGTCCGAACGCGATTTTTCTTGCGTGAATCAAAATCCCGACTTGATCCGATGAATGGTCAAGGTGATATGAATTTTAAAGTTTCAGCATCTGCTGGCCACCACATGCAGAATTCGTTTGCGCCTGTGGGAAAATGCCTCGACGAGGATCTTCTGATCGGAATTTGCACATACGTATCTCTGGGACATTTGAAGCTAACAAGATTTGTGAACTTTGGCACCGGTCCCGTCCTGCTTCGATGAAAATCGAGAGATATGATTTTTCGAACTTCGCATCGATGAAAATTGCTCGCCTACTCAAAAATCAAACTCAGAATAAAATTCTGGTACCGATCGGTGGGGAATTAGCTCGAGTTGCAAATAGAAGTTGTAGAGGACCTTGATACGGAATTTTAGAAATTGATCCCGCCAATTCCGAGCCCAGCTAGAAAATAAAGCCTTTTCGTGAGCCAAAACGCACGGTTCAGCACAAAATCAGCTTAATATGCCGGAGAAAATGACTCTTTGAGAGCCTTCCTCACAAATCTCGACTTCCAAATGAAAGTCGTGGATAATAATGAAAGGAAAGTGCCAGTCGAAAATCAACAGAAAATACCCAAGGAGATGAGAGATACGCCTGAGTGCCCAAATGCACGAAACCCAAAATCCACTTTATTGAGAAATGAACTCTTTGGTGCCATTCGAATACCGAATCGATATTCCTTATGATGGATGCTATGCATGGTATGGCATGTATTATTATGCAATGGAATTATAAGCCAGAAAAGAAACGGGAAAGAGGAGGGTAAATTTTGGGGTACAACAATCCCATACATCCATACCCAAGGATTCCTCAAGAGTTGATCAGACAAACTCTCTCCTAGACAATCAACCCAAACTAGGGTTTGGCATTTCTCAGGTCAAGATGGACTTCCAACATCTCCAATGATCTTCATGCCTCCTCATATGCTTCAAAGATTCTCCATGTCAAGTTTCAAGCCTTACAAGTCAAGTTTCTTCGCATAATTGCTCGATGATCGAAAATCGTGTATTGACAAAAGTCAACTCGTGGTCAACATACACAAACTTCATAATTTTTGGTCAACATCCTCATTTTGAAGTTACATTCATCATTTGATCAAGGTTTGATCATGATTCATCAAGAAAACTCAAGATTTGCTCAAAAGTCAAACTTTCTAAATTAGGGTTTCTAGATGAAAAGTCAATGTAACTTTGATCGATCATAACTTTTCATACTTTCTCGTAAATTTTTCCACCACCTCTTGTTTTGAAGGAAATTCAATTCTACAACTTCATGTCTCACAAGAATGGTCAAAAATGCTTCATTTGAGAGGTATGGCTCAAAACATTACAGTCATTTTCAAAGTCAACAAAAGTCAACTTTTGTTTTGAAGATATATTGAGAATGGTAACTCCAATTGAGATGAGACCAAAAGGTTGGTTAGAGGACTCTTAGAGCTTTCCAAAAGTCCAAGAACACTCAAAATGTGGAAAATTGAGCAAGATACACTATTCGAAGTTAGGCAATTTTGGACAATCGCACAAAAGGACATTTTGGTCAAATTGCAAAATTTTCCAAACGGGCCTATAATCTTTTGATCCAAACTTGTTCATGACAATATTCTTGACCCATAAATGTTATATTGGTAATTTTCTATTTTATGATTTATATTTGAATTTTATAACATTTAATTCAAAAATAAATTATATAAAATATGAAAATTAATTATTTTTTCAAATGAGTTGGATTTATATCTTCCTTAATGTCCAAGATAGCCCAATACTCTTGCCAAATTCGTGACTCATGCATATGGAAAGGAAAAATCAAGTTTTTAAGAAAATTTGATTTGTTTTAAATGGAAAATATTTGCACATTGATTATTCAATCTTTTTTTCCCCTTTGCCATCCAATTTTCCTCTATAAATACTCAAAGATCACACCAAGAATGGAGGACTAAACCCTAACCCTTATAACCACCCAAACTCTTGCAAAATTTTTCAAGAATCCAAGAAATTCGAATTTCAATTTCCAGCAAGTTTCAGTCCAATCCAGCCATCCAATCTTGCTCATTGACATCCCAAAGAAGCAAAATCAACTTTACTGAAGCCTGTGCACCTTAATCGTGCCCTACCGCTCCGATTTGGTAAATTTGCAAAATTGAATTTCTTATTTCATGCGTTATTAATGCTTTTGTGTGTTTGAATGAACTCAGACACTAATAGATCGAGTGATGCATCACATGCAAGCATACACGCATAAATCTTATATTGCCATTATTAGGGCATTCTCAACTATTTCGCTCGACCGACTATACAGCATTTTCGGGGAAAATAACATCACCATTGATTCGCCATGGTCGATTTAGGGGTAGGGTACCTCTTGCCCATTTATTTTGCTTATTGTTGCAGTTTGAATTTCGCTTGTTTGAGAAGACGACGGAGCTGTGGCTCCCGCTGTTGACTGCTGGACTCGATGGGAGGCATGCGTGGCGCTTTGCCCGATTCCTTCCATTCCAAATGGGCCCGGTCGACCGTGTTTTGATTTCAAATACTCATGACACGTGAACACTTTTATTCAATTAATTTCGCTTTCAAAACACCAAATGCATGATGGTGTAGTGGTAGTTACCGGCAAGGGAAGATGCTATCCAGGTCATGTTCAACTCCCCAGACCGGTTTTGTTTTCTTTACAAACTTCACTCTTTTCTATTTTTTCATATTTTCCATATTATTTAATATTTTACATGTTATTTTAATTTATTTTCATATTTTATTTCTCGCATTAAAATATCATCAAAAATTATTTTTTTTATTTTATTTTCTAAAACCTTTATTTAATTTATAAAATTAAAAAGATAATTTTGCATGCATATTTATTTTTATTTGTAATTTTGCATTTAAATCACTTTTAATTCATTTTAAATTATTAAATTGCATCTAAAAATCCCAAAAAATTATTTTAGCATATTTATCTTATTTCCAGATGTAATAATTTTCTCATATTAAAATTTGCATTTTTCTAACATTTTTTTCTTGTTCGATCATATTGTATTTTCCGATTTCTTGTTCGTTTACGTGTTATTCCGCTTCGACGCTTTTACCATTTTCATGTTATTTTTCAATAATGTAACTGTCCATGGATGTAATAGTTTAAATTAGGTCTTTACTTTCCGCATTTTAAATTATGTATCCTCTAAAGCCTTGTAATAGCGAGGATTTATCTTTCCGCATTTTACATTCCGCATTTTATTTTCCGCACCCTATCAATCGCTAGTAATTAAGGGCATGGCAAGATAATAATCAACTTAGCCCACTAATTTTCCAAGATAATATATCTGAATTTGACACACTCTTTTCACACATGCACCCCTTAGGGTAATTCTCTCTCGATGCCTTTCGATTTCAAACAATGGTCATGTCCCTCGAACGTAGAGGTATCTTAGCACCGCTGCGAAAAATATCATCATAGTCCCTTCGATACAAAGATCATAAGACCCACGATGTCGCTCCGAATACATGATCTTGACCCCGATTGTCGCCACGAAAATGATGATAGTCCCTTTGAATGTGCTAGGATACTCCTACAAGTTGCCTTCTATGACCATCCGATGTCCCTTCGAATGTCCCGCTTACATCCAACGAATGGAGATACCTACTAACTAATGGTATGGCTAGCGCTATTCTAAAGGAACGTAAAATACGAAAACGACCAATTTTGAGTAGGTAAACAAAGACTTTTAGTTGCTTGCTCGATCAAATGCTTTTCACACCACACACTTTTGTCAAAGTTCAAACACTTTCAAAAAACAAAACATTTCCGAACACTTTGTATACATTCCTACATGAATCATTACAAAGTCAAAGCGAAATGCCTCTTTTCAAAACATCTTTCAAACACACGTAAAGCAAATTTTAAAAGTGATCTAGAGAGTAACTAAGAGCCCGTAGATAACTACGGATGAAAAGGGTGCTAATACCTTCTTTTCATAACCATTCTCCGCACGTAATCTAAACGAAGGTCCTTTTTGTACTTTTACCTTCCCTTAATTGATAAAATAAAAGTCGGTGGCGACTCTTGCTATCCGCATATTTGGATAAAAATCCTATCAAAGTCGGGCCACCGACATACCAATAAAAAGTGACGCGCTAGGAATCGAATCAATTCGGATTCTCCGCTCAAACGATTTACTTTTGATTTGTTTATAAAGATGCCGCGAGCATCAAGCTTTATTATTTTCAACACAAGAAAAATGATTATGAAAAAGGGGAAAGCTGCAATACCCTCAATTGATATGATATGCATTACGACTAGCGCGAACTAGACGCAACGCATTGGGGAGATTCCAAGTAAGGGGGTTTGTTATATAAAGGGAATAGATGGAGCACCCTAAATATATATAGTTATCTATAGCTTTATATATGAATATGTTTGATATGTTTGTGTGTTTTAATTGCTATTTCTATGATTGGGAAAGTTTCTCCTTTGGATTTTAAGAAGGATAGATTATGTGGGATACTATGTTTTGTTATTATTGTGCTCGCAAAGATCATTGGGATCTTCTGCATACATATCCCTTAATGGGAATCAGAGCATTTGTAGCTCGGATCTAAAGGGATCTATGGTTTGTTTGGTCTCGAGGAAGAAAGAAATTTGCTCGGCAAGGATGAGACTCAGGCTCACGATTCTCAAAGGATGTTGAGAAAGTCGAGCAATCGTAGTTCCCACTTATGCTAGTGGAAGCAACGGAATGTTATTAAGAGACACAGAAAAATGTCATCTTAATAAAAAAATGTATCTAATCTATTTCATCACATATATTTCGAAAAGTTTGAATGATTGAATCTTTCGTCGTAAGTTATAGGTGTTTTGCTTGAGTGTATAAGCGTTACCACTTACGAGTTTAAGAAAGATGTTTGAAAAGATGATTGAATCTTTTAATTGTAAGCATGGGTGTTTTGCTTGAGTATACAAGCGCTACCACTTCACGATTAAGAGATGTTTTTGTTTGAGAAGAGTTTGAAAAGTTTTGGATTGTATGTGATGTGATAGATGAGATACTTCTTCCATAGAGATGATAGATGTCTAAATCTCAAGGAGAAATTGATTGGATTAGGGGGATGCTTTTAAGAAGCCCATGGGTCCTTGTATTGTAAGCCCAAGAGTAGGCATTTCGAGGGTCATCGAGGGTCCTTGTATGAAGCTCAAGAGGAAGCTATAGGTATGGTCGGCTTTGGCTTTAAGAGTGATTTCACCGAAACCATCCTCTTAGGATTTGAAGAGTGATTTCACCGGAAATCATACTCTCGTGGTTCTATCCTAGCTGGTGATTCTTTGTATTGAAGCCCAATAGGAGGTCGTTAAGAGATTTCCGTCTCTTTCTTTGTTTGATGCCCAAGAGAAGGCTAAACTCAATGAGGAGTTCTTTGAACGAAGCCCAAGAGGAGGTCGACTCATCGTGAGTGTTGTCTTATATGAAGCCTAAGCGAGGCTAAACTCGATGAATGAGTTTTATATGAAGCCTAAGAGGTGGCTGAACTCGATGAAATGAGTTACCTTGTACAAAGCCCAAGAGGAGGTCGACTGGGGAACCCATCGTTAGACTAGTTGTTATGTTATAATTAGACAATTGTATAAACAAGCGTATGAAGTTTATTCACGTGAGTTTATGAAGGAAATATAAACAATGCATGTAAAGTTTATTTACAAGAGTTTATGAAGGAAATATAAACAAGTGTGTGTAAAACGAACGTTTGAAACGAGCGTAACTTGATAAGCCTTAAAGTTTGATACCTGGAAAATAGATATTTAAGAATCTACAAAGCCATGGGTTGTTGTGGTTATATTCCCGAGGCTCTTTCAGATGATAGGCTTATGAAGTCGGCTCATTTTATACCTATTGACATCACTTTTCCAGTTGCAAAGCTCGCAGAGTTTTATACTAAGGTGATTGTAAAGTTGCACGGTGTTCTGTTGTGTATTGTGTCGGATAGAGATTCGAGGTTTACTCGATTTTGGCGAGTTTGCAAGACGCATTGGGCTCTAAGTTAAGGTTGAGTTCGCGATCATCCTCAAAGCGACGATCGAACAAAGAGGACTATTCACCATTGAGGATTTGTTGCAGCACGTGTTCTCGAGGAAAACGCTCGGGATACTTATCTTCCATTGATATAGTTCACTTATAATAACAGTTACCATTCTAGTATTGGGATGACACCTTTTGAAGCGTTGTATGGTCGGAGATGTAGAACTCCTTTATGTTGGCATGAATCGGGAGTAAGTGTAGTACTTGGACCTGAACTTGTTCTAGAGACTATCGAAAAGGTGAAGTTTATTATAGAGAAGATGAAAGCTTCCCAAAGTAGACAAAAGAGTTATCATGAAAAGCGGAGGAAAGATTTAGAATTTCAAGAAGGTGATCATGTGTTTTTGAGAGTCACGCCTGTGAAATCTCTACCTAAATGACCAGAGGCTCTAGATGATCCAGAGCCTTGTAGAGGCTGGTCTCTTTCATACCATGGCTTTGTAGATTCTTAAATATCTATTTTCCACAACAAGCCTCCTCTTTCCACCTTCTCACCTCCACGAAACGTTCTTTCCACCATAAATCTCCTTCTTCCATCAAACCATCTATGACCCCTTCTTCCTCCTCCTCCAACAAAACCATATTCACTCTCATCTATGTAGCTTTTATAGAGTAATAATCCTCGATCTCTAAATTATTATTATTATTACTATTTTTCTTTTTTATTTGTATAAATATCAACTACTTTCCTAACAGTAAATTTAAATAATCATTTCCCCAGAAATAAAATTTAAAAAGTTAATGACTTTCATACTGATGAATATTGGGCATTGAAAAAAAAAGAGTTGAGTGTTAATAAACATTAAATTTCAAAATATAAATAATTGAGGTGCCAATAAAAGAAGTTTTTATTTGTCAGATTTTTTCAAGATAAATCAATCAAAAATCTGTGTTTGTGGTAGTGACAATATGTATCATTTTTCAAAATAACGAGAAGCTATAACAACCTTGAAAGAGATATTTAGACCAAACTCAAAATAGTTTTTTTTTTCTTTTGTGAAAAATGGGTTAGCGGTATAATAACACTAATAAAATTAATTTTGTGTTTTTTAATTAAAAATAAATAACTTTTTGCAATTTGTAAATTTTAAAAAGAAAATTAATAAAATAATAAATATAGTGATGGATAAAAAATAAATGTTAAATTTTTATTTTGTTTTATGAAATTCATTAAAGAAGTTTAATTAAAAATTACAATAAAAATCACATGTTTTTTGAAATATTTTCATTTGTCCGAATAAAATTGAAGTACTACTATAAAAATATATTTTATTAAGAATTGGAATTGAAAAGATAATTTGAGAAGATCCTGATAATATCACAAAACTAAAAGAAAAGAAGATAATTGATAAAATCATCATTGATGTTGTATATAATTTTATTTGTACCATTATAAGGTACAAAGTAGTAACTACAAGTTTAATAACATTGTAAAAATTAAATAAGAAATTCAATTATTAGATGCCAACATAATATATAATTGAAAGAAAAATTGAAATATTCCATGGAAGTCTCATTTAGGTCTCCTGGGTTTAAAAATACATATACACCAAAATTGACTACAACCTCGTGTCAAACCAAAAGGACACAAAGTTTTAGGGCAATCTCTGCGAGATGAACATGGAACATCCGTAACTGTAATAAAATTTGAGAGAAAGATTAATGTATTATAATAGAAAATAAATAAATAACTTTAAAAGACATAAAAAAATGGTTTACTGTAACTTTGCTGCGTTGCATCAAGAAATTGAAAAATGAAAAATAATCATAATATAAACAATTTTGAAAACCATAATGATATTTTTCCCATTTGTATATTTCAAATAACATAAGCTTGTATCTTTTATAATTAAAGATTTCATGCTTCAGTTAAAGATATTTATTTATATTGATGTATAATGGTTAGAGAGTTTTGAAAAATATGTCTTAAATTTTAAATATATATTAAATGTCTTTTGAAACATCTATGTGTATTTGTCCCTTTAATACATTTAATTGAGGATAAATTAGGAAACTTATCCATCATGGGAATTTATTTTTATTTTTTTAATAGTTATAATTATTATATAACCTTTGAAGAGAGAGAAAATGAAAAATGATAAAACACAAATAATATAGTTAGTAAATATTAAAGTTAAATTATTATTATTTTTATGATTATTGATTGAGAAAAGCTAAAATGACTATATTGTTGAATATAATGTATAAGTCAAGTGCAATTAGAGAATTTCAGAAGTTATTATGAAAAACAATTTAATCGAAAAATTATTCTCAGACCGCGTAAAAATCGATATTCGAAGAGGAAATCGGTTTCCAGTTTGGGGGAAACCAATTTCTGCTGCGAAACATAATTTTCATGTGTTGGCAATTTTCAGTTTTTGTTTGTTGTTTTATCTTGTGTTGTTTTTTATGCTTATAAATAGCACCCTCATGTATGTTGTGACAAATTCCATTTTGTGAATAATAAATATTTTAATTTCTCCTCAATTACTCTCTCTCTCTCTCTCTCTCTCAATTCTCTATTTTCTCTAAACTTCATCTTCTCCAATTACACTTTTCACCATTGATTCACCTCATCCCAATTGTGTATGTTCCAACATTTGGCATCAAGAGCACTGGTTCTGATCCATTAATGCGCTGCAAACATGACAACCACCGATAGAATCCCAACCAACCTCCCAATTCTTAATCCGCTTCAAAAATACTACGATAACGAGACCCGCTAGGTCGATCGACCTAGGCAAAAATATATGCCCCGGCGAACCAAAAGGGTTCGAAAAGTTAGGACATGTATATAAAAAATATACACCTGACAAATCGAAAACCTACAAAGGCGGCTTGGTCAAAAAAGGGTATCCCGGTAGACTGAAAACCCGAATGGACGGTCTAGGCAAAAGTTATGGATTAAAGCGTATGACTATTGTTCGTAAAAGTGACGCCACGAGGAATCGAATCAATTCGGATTCTCCGCTCAAACGATTTTTTTGAAAGATGCCATGAGCATCAAGCTTTATTATTTTCAACACAAGAAAACATGATTATGAAAAGGGAAAGTCAATACCCTCAATTGATATGATATGCATTACGACTAGCGCAAACTAGACGTAACGCATTTGGGGAGATTCCAGGTAAGGGGGTTTGTTATATAAAGGGAAT
Source organism: Vicia sativa (assembly GCA_021764765.1). Taxonomy (NCBI): domain Eukaryota; kingdom Viridiplantae; phylum Streptophyta; class Magnoliopsida; order Fabales; family Fabaceae; genus Vicia; species Vicia sativa. The sequence goes on along the minus strand of CM038794.1, from coordinate 260,934,026 downwards.
AGATGGAGCACCCTAAATATATATGGTTATCCATAGCTTTATATATGAATACGCTTGATATGTTTGTGTGTTTTAATTGCTATTTCTATGATTGGGAAAGTTTCTCCTTGGATTTTTAAGAAGGATAGATTATGGGATCTTAGGTTTTGTTATTATTGTGCTCGCAAAGATCATTGGGATCTTCTGCATACATATCCCTTAATGGAAATCAGAGCATTTGTAGCTCGGATCTAAAGGGATATATGGTTTGTTTGGTCTGAGGGAGAAAGAAATTTGCTCGCCAAGGATGAGACCTTGTGCCTACGTATTCTCAAAAGGATATTGAGAAAGTCAAAGCAATCGTAGTTCCCACTTATGCTAGTGGAAGCAACGGGGTGTTATTAAGAGACAAAGACAAAAGTCATCTTAATGAAAAATGTATCTAATCTATCTCATCACATACATTTTAAAAAGTTTGATTGAAATCTTTCATCGTAAGTTATAGGTGTTTTGCTTGAGTGTACAAGCGCTACTACTTACATGTTTAAGAAAGATATTTGAAAATGATTGAATCTTTTAACCATAAGCATGGGTGTTTTGCTTGAGTGTACAAGCCGCTACTACTTACGATTAAGAGATGTTTTTGTTTGAAAAGAGTTTGAAAAGTTTTGATTGTATATGATGTGATACATGAGATACTTCTTCCATAGAGATGATAAACGCCTAAATCTCGAGGAGAAATTGATTGGATTAAAGGGATGCTTTTAAGAAGCCCATGGGTCCTTGTATTGTTAGCCCAAGAGGAGGCATTCCGAGGGTCATCGAGGGTCCTTGTATGAAGCTCAAGAGGAAGCTATGGTATGGTCGGCTTTGGCTTTAAAAGGGATTTCACCGAAACCATCCTTTTGAATTTAGAGCAATTTCACCGGAAATTATACTGGTTCTATCCTAGCTGGTGATTCTTTGTATTGAAGCCCAATAGGAGGTCATAAGAGATTTGCCTCTTTCATTGAATGATGCCCAAGAGAAGGCTAAACTCAATGAGGAGTTCTTTGAACGGCCCAAGAGGAGGTCGACTCAACAGGATTGTTGTCTTATATGAAGCCTAAGCGGAGGCTAAACTCGATGAATGAATTTTCTTATATGAAGCCTAAGAGGAGGTCGAACTCGATGAAATGAGTTACCTTGTACAAAGCCCAAGAGGAGGCTAACTCTGGGGAACCCATCAAGTTAGACTAGTTGTTATGTTATAACTAGACAGTTATATAAACAAGTGTGTGTGTGATATGTATTCACAGGAGTTTATGAAGGAAATATAAACAAGATGCATGATGTTTATTTTACAAGAGTTTATGAAGGAAAGATAAACAGGTGTCTGTGAAACGAGCGTTTAAAACGAACGTAACTTGATTATTTACAAGTTTGAATGTGTACAAGGAAGTAAATATGTACACGAACGAGTATTTATGTACAAGGAATTGTGGATGTACATAAGAGGGTTGGGACTTACACCATAAGGGTGGCCCATTGGTTTAAAAGCAGTTTCACCGGGAATAATGCTCCTTTCAATACCAATGGTATTCAGTGTATATACAGACGAAACGGAAACAAACGATCAAAGTTTCTCTGTGTTTGAGTATTTACATAGGTATTTGTATTATGTACAGGTGAAAATTTGTATGTATATGAAAACAATTTGATATGTACAAGAAAAATATGTATGTACATAAAGAATGTTGGGACTTACACCGTAAGGGAGGCCCATGATCGATTAAGAGACTCGAAGAAGAACGAATTCGGTTTTATCGTTTAAATCGGATCGATCATGGAAAAATGTAAGTTTTGATGAAAAGTTTTGAAGAATGTTATTTGAAAGTGTTTTGAAATGTGAAGTTTACTTATAAGAAGTTTTGAAAAGAATCGGCTTCGAAGTTTGAAAAAAATCACCTTTAAAGGTGTTTTGAAACGATTCAAATGTGTCATTTTTCGCTCGATTAAAATATAATCGGATGAAAGTTTTTCCGAAAATTTTGACACTATCGTAAAATAGGCACATTAATTGACAATCAGACAAAAAATCACCTCAAAATGAGGAGTTTTGATTGGTTTGAAAAGTCAAAGTTTGGTAAAAAGTATGAAAATTACAAAAGTTTGGAAAAATAGTCCCAAGGCTACTCGAACCCGGACCAAGGCAAGGCATGTCATGAGAGTCTTAAGAGTGAGTCAATCAGCGGCAATACATCCGTGTATTATGATCAAACTATGAAATTATATCTTAAACCGATATTTGAAAGAAAAAATGCGCAGCTTTGTTCTTCTTCTCCAATCCTTCAATCGATCCTCAAATCTTCGCTTTGATGAAACCAAAAGATGTAAACATCAAACTTGCTCGTTTAAGCCCCGAACATGATGGTGCTCTTTAATTTCATTTATTTTAAGCCCGTAATGATTGAATTTCAAGAACACGAAGAACCCTAAACCGAAAAATCTAATTGAAATCGTGTATGGTTGATGAATTTGTCAATTGATCGAGGGTTATTGATCGTGGATAGTGCAAAACAAATGGCCAAGAGTTTTTTGATCGAATCAAGAAATCATGGAGTTCAAGTTGGTGTTCTTACTGCTCGCCGAGATCGACTCAGAACGCCTGCTTTAATTAATATTATATTAAATTAACAATTTCGAATTACCGATCGATATTTATTTTGCGACGACAATGTTTGTGTTAATTAATATATCTATTAATATATTTGGCGACGTTTCGTTAGGATCCGATATTTAATTCCTCGGAGTTATTTGAATGAATAGAATTGATAATATTGATGGATATTATGAGTGTGTTCATTTATAAGAATAGATGGGGGTGTGAGGATTAATTGATGAGAATTGGGTTTTCACCCTGTTGCTAGGAAGATTTCATACAAACTATTTCTCCTCATTTTCCTTCCACCCAAAACACCAAAACCAAACATAGAACTTGGAAGCTAGTAAGTTATAAAACCATTTTCATTTCCCATTCTTTCCATTCATAGAAACCAAAGCCAAACTTGGCCTTAGAGAGAAGAAGAGAGGGTTTTGAGAAGAAGAAGAAGAAGAAGAAGGAGAGAAGAAGAGCAAGAGAGGAAGCTTGAGGTTGAGCTTTGTAGCATCACCATGGATCATCCAAACTAGAGGTAAGGGGTTTGATCTTCCTTTCCATATAGATAGGGTTTGATAGATATGTTGTGTTGATGATAGAGATGATGAGTTAGTGATAAGAGATGTTGGGTGGTTGTAGTTTGATACAGATCTACAGATCCTAATATTTCACCGGAACGAAGAACCACAAGGGCCCAAGGTGTACTCAATCGACCTCGACACCAGATTTGTGAAGGAAGAAGTCAAAGGTCAGAGCAGAGACCAAGATCCCCTTCGCCCGATCCCATACGACGAGTTTGAACTCGTTCCTCTCGGCAAGGACCCTGGAAAATGTGTGAAGATTGGAGCATGGCTCCCCGACCTGGCCATGAAGCAACTCAAAGACTGCCTCAGAGACAATGCAGACCTGTTTGTCTGGAGCGTCGCAGAGATACCCGAACTCGACCCTGAGGTCGCATGTCATCAGCTAGCAATAGATCTGGCCGCTAAGGCCGTAGTACAACCAGTGGCAGAGGGAGAGTATAATGAGGGGGTTCAATTGAACCCCGACTAAAAAATGCATCAATATCCTCATTTAATTTGATTTTGAACCCTTGAAAAATGTTTTGCACCCTTTGTCCAAGCTCAAATTAATTTTTTCAATTTATTTTCTCGTTCATCTTTATCAAAGCCTCTCTTATCCTAAAAATCTCTCAACTAAAAATATTAACTTCCAAAAACTTATGTAGTGCCGACGTGACCACCATTTTCACTCCTCATCCACTGTCATAATCATCCTTCCTTCTTCTCCCTCACTAAGGTAATCAATTTTAAAAATTAATTTTAGGGTTTTGTGAAATTTGTCATCCCTTCTTCAACTTTGCTTTCTCAACTCTATTTCTTTTTTAGTTTAACCAATGTCATACATGGTTTCTTTTAATTACATTTTGATGCTACTATTTTTTATACTCTTGGTTTTGTTTTACTATTGATGGTACTGGTTTTGGTTGTATAAATAGGATGAATTTTTGTTTAATCAAATTTTACATAAACATATTTTTGCATCTACGTATGAGGATTGTTTGTCTAATCAAAATTTTTAATCAACTTGTTTATGAAAATATATTCTTTTGGTGAGACAAAAATAGACTTATTTGTCTCTTTTACAGAGGATAAAAACATTACTTCAAAGGTATAAGGGTATTTTAGATCTTTTAAACTTGAATTTGAAAATCTAAAGTGTTTTATATGGGTCTTTTGATAAGGCTTGTTCCTTTTTTATTTGACAAATGAAATAAGAACTTATTTAGTGTGGGTGTGGTAGATCAGTTTGCACTTATTGAGTGGGTTAAAAGGTTGTTAGTAACTTTAAGAAAAAAAGGACTTGTTCTTTTTTGTTTTTACTTGAATGTTGTAAATTAAAACTAACTGATTTGGTTTATTCTTCTCAACTTAAGGAAGAAAATTTTCTGAATTTTGAGTTTCTATATTCTAGGAGTATTCCATACTTCTCTCAATAAAATTTTACGTTTACTTGACACATTTTATGCAATTGTGTATTCTTACTTTTCTACCCAAGCTATCTTTCGGCTGAATTCTATTCTAAATTATGTCCATCTGCTTCATTGCTTTGATTTACATAGTTGTGCAACTTTCATTGAAAATGACTGTGCAAAAAACTTGATAACAAATTGATTATTCATTGATTATTCAAAGATTTCATAACATTAAACCACATAGAAGACAAAAAAATTTAATACAAACTAATTTTTTAAATATAAATTATTTTAATCCTTAGTCAATGTTCTTAAGTTTGCACCCCCTAGACTAGGTTACTGCCACCGCCACTGAGTACAACGTAGACGTAGGCAGTCTCTCGAAAAAAAGGAGGCTGTTGAAAAAACTGTAAACAATTTCCTAGAGGCAAATTTTATTTCCAAGGTCAAGTATTCAACTTGACTCTCTAATATTGTACTCGTTAAAAAATCTAATGGAAAATGGAGGATTTGTGTTAACTATACCGATCTTAACCGGGCATGTCCCAAAGATGCTTTTCATTTGCCTAACATAGATATGTTGGTCGATAACTCGGTCGACTATAAACTCTTGTCTTTTATGGATGCATATTCAGGTTACAATCAAATTCCGATGGCGATGAGTGACAAATGCTGCACGACCTTCATGACAGCCTCAGGAAATTATTACTACAACGTAATGCCTTCGGCAAAGAACACAAATGCCGCTTACCAAATGATGATGAACATAGTCTTCCGCAGCGAGATCGGAGACATGCTCGAGGTCTATATGGACGACATGATCATAAAATCTCGCGCAGAAATTGATCAAGCTGCACATCCGAAGAAAGTGTTCGACCAGGCTCGACGATGTCGTATGCGGTTCAACTGAGAAATGTACTTTGGAGTCAAGGTGCAAGTTCTTGGGTTGTACCTTACGTAACGCAGAATCAAGGCCAACCCAACAAGTGTCATGCTCTTTGAATTACCTACGCCTAGCTCCCAGAAATCAATCCAAATCTTGAACGACAAGAACAGCAAGAACATTCATACAAAGCAAATCCAGAATACCAAGAACAACCCAGAACACTCAAAGCCGATAATATTCAGAATCATCATTTCCTAAAACCCCTTCGAAAGAGCAAAGACGAGGCAACGAAAGCAAGGGTTAAGGTAAATGATTCGATCTCACGGGTCATGGATGTAAACCGTCACACTGCCCGACCTCGAATAATCACCATAAGCTTTCTTTTCTTTATGCTTTGCTACATCTCCATCATGTATCATCCCCTAAGACCGATTTCACCGATTTCATCGCGAATAGAACTAGGGTTTCACTTTCCCTTCCCATTTCAAATCAGAACACGAAACAAACAAGTTTTCGATCAATAAAGATAACATAACAATCGAGTGAGAGAGAGAGATGGGTTTTCGCGAAATCGCGAGAGAGACGATTTCGATAACCAACACGAGAGCGGATAACGATCTCTGTGAGGATTCATGACGGCGAGAGAGATGATGAGAACAGCGAAGAGCGACGGTGAGATGAGAGCGTTGGGTTCGCTTGATGAGAGAACGAGAGACAGAGAGGATGAGGGTCGTTCGTGAGAGAAGTGAAGATGAGAGTTTTTTTTTTAAAAAACTGATGTTTTGTTTTTTTGTTATAACTAATTTATTTGGTAAATTAAACTTAGTTTTAGTCTAATCTCATTAGGATTATTTTCTTTTATTTAATTTTTGATAAAAAATAAGTTAGATTAAGTTTAGTCTTTTATTTATCTAATTTGTAGTAAGATGTGTTAGATTAGTATTTTAGTTTAAGTATAATTAGGATTTGTCTTGGTTTAGCCAGGCGGTGACACTTGTCACCGTCTCTGCATGGTTCTGCTCGAATCTAGTGTGTACACCCATGGTAGTATTTTGCACCTCCTTCCATAGCCATCGATCCGCTGAGATCCGCATCCAATGCTCCGTGACGTGGACCACAAGATGCCTCATGGGAGCCGCTACACAAGATCCAATAGTTGGTTTTGGGTTGGGCTCATTATTGCTTGCACCCGTATTTAAAGCTTCAATCAGCCCATTTCTAAACTTTTCTTTAAATTCAAATTTATGCAAGTTTTTTATATAATGATGTATTAAATAATATTTTGTGTATGGTAGTTTTTTATTTGTTGAATCACCAATTAAATTGTTAGTTGATTTTTCATCAAGTAAAAAATATATACTAATAATTATTTAAATTTCGGTTTGTATTGTGTGTTAATTCATTTTCTTTTATCCGCTTTTATCATTATATGCTTGTATGTTTATTACACGATTGTACACTCCACTCTCGCATTAATATAAAAACAACAACGCCTCCTCTCTCTCTCATTTTTGGTTACCCACACCAAATTCTCTAAGGGTCTCATGGTTGGGGATGGGCATGGCCATCCTCACGAGGTTAATTAAGGCCCTGCCTTGATTAATCATAACCAAAAATAATTGGTCCATATACCGATCACCATGCATCGTGGTCTCATGGTGGGGATAGAGCACCTATCCTCACGAGGTTAATCAAGTCCATATACTTGGTTAATCATAACCCAAATATCATTTTCTACCCAACGCCGCAATTTTCAACACACTTTCAAGTCAAAAACATATATGGTATTTAATTAAATTGTTAGAGGTTCGCCAACGATTTAATTAAATGTAAAGTATTTGGGCCATTAGAGGGTAACCCAATGACTCGAATACTTTATTCCATACACTTGAACATTTAAAACACTTTCATATTAAATTAATTAATTGAACTTGTTTTCAAAAATCAATTTTTCAAAGGAAACAAAAAAAACATAGTGTTATGGTACTTAACTAAATTGTTAGAGGTTCGCCCAACGATTTAATTAAAATGTAAAGTATTTGGGCCATTAGAGGGTAACCCAATGACTTAAATACTTTATTCCATAACACTTAATAAAAGTGAACTTTGTTTCACCTCACCCTTTTCATAATAAAGATTTTGATGAGAGAAGATCGGTTGACCTCAATCACCAATCTCGAGTATCGAATCGTTAGACGATCCCGACGCTTTGGTACTTGTCATCTACAATTAAAATCAATTCAACTCATTCAAATCTTTTTCGCTCATATGCGATTATCAAAATCAAAACATTTTCTTCTAAAATCAACACAACCAATCCAAGACATTTTCAACAAGAACTACGGAGTTTTGACTTTCCCATTGCACGAGGGAATACGAGGCACGCGGTTTCAAACCGTGTCAAACTCAAAATAATAACAAACAAATCCCGCTTTCTTTCTTAAATTTATAATTTAGAAATTAGCAATTACACACACACAAACACATTTTGAACTAAATGGGTCCCATCGAGTACGATGGACGTAAGGGGTGCTAATACCTTCCTCATGTGAACCGACTTTAATCCATCCTTTTGGTCTTGTAGACCGCCTTATCCGACGCTGTGGGTTTTATCTATTTTCCCGCTTTTGAAACAAATAAAATTAGGTGGCGATTTCATTGTTTTGAAAATTCATTTAAATGATTTTTGAAAATCGAGTTGCTTCATTGCATTTAATCGGGAATTTTTTAAATCTTTTGACTAAAGTCAACCCTAGTTTAGTTCTTCGATGTTTGTGTGTTTGTTTGCCGCTTTCTTCTTTATGCTTATTTATTGTTTATTGCTTATTGTTCTATTTACACTTTATATATTATTATGTTGATATATTTATTGTGATGGGAATTCATGGGCATTGATACATAGATAAGCCCACTACCTGTGCTTCTAGGTCACCTTTTAGGAATAGAGGGGTCATGTAGCCTAGGTCCACCGACTCCATTGTCTTGTTGGCCCAAGCGAAGACTGCTTAGAGTTGGTCGTTTAAGAAGGTTGTTGGCTGCCAAGCACAGACATTAATCTTTGGACAAATGACCTATAACTCTAAGTTTGTTCATGTTTGTCCTAACCAAGACCAAACGCCAATTGTTGGATTTCGAGCATCCTTAAGAGCCGCTTTGGGTATACTTTACAAATACTATCGCCACGAGGCCTCTCGCGATGATAGTGTTTGTAAGGGATCCGAGACCCCAAGAAACATTTAGCCAAAAACATAAGATTAGCCTTACCCGGGAATTGTTGGTAGACGTCGAAACCATGACCGCCGATCCTATGAACCAGCTATTTAATTTGCAACATGCATTGCATACATTTGCACAAAACCATTTAGCATATAACTTTTATTTTCGTGGAACCTTATAGATTTTGTTGGTGCAAGAAGTAAAGGAAGAATGAATCCAACCTGAAGATCGCTCCATGTCTCAAATTCAAAGAATCAAGTTGGGGAGGTCGATAACTCAAAGTGAAAGAATTCACCTCAGAGAGCTTATTTTGGGAAAAGGTTTGGGAACATCCTAGATCTTTGACTACCAATGTGGACATGGAAGCTTTGATTGCTTTGGCAAAATACTATGATCCTCCTCTTCGATGCTTCACATTCCAAGACTTTCACTTGTTCCTACAATTGAAGAGTTCGAGAGAATCTTAATTGGCCTTTGAAGGACGACACCTTCCTCGATATAGGGCAAGATTTGGATAAGGCTAAGGTAGCCGCCTTTGTTTCTTCCTGTAAGGGAGGTGGCACCTTGGATTACGCATAAAGGTATTCTTAGGCAAAACTTGAAGATAAGTTGTTAAGTTTGAGTGTTCAAGACGATTGGCCGACTTTCAGCTCCATTCTTGCTTTGCTCATCTTTGGGGTGGTTTTGTTTCCAACTAATGAAATCGGTTACTTGAGCCCGTCTGCTATTGGCATATTCATGTCAAAGAACCCTGCCTCGCATCGTTATCGATGTTCTTTACCATCTCCATGAGAGAAATCTGAAGAAGCGAGGGGTGGTTCTGTGTTGTTCTCCACTGTTGTATTTATGGTTGATATCTCATATTCCTCAAAGCGGACCGTGGGAGAGGATCCTGAGAAACTTATCTTGGTCTCAAAAATTGGCTTCACTAATGTACCGATGGTGTGATGTGGCATTCTCCGTGTCAGATTCGCTGACGTTATCACTCACCGTGGTGGATATTCTAATGTTCCTTTGATTGGGTCCATGGTTGCATCAATTATAACCCAAGACTTGCAACAAGACAATTGGGGTATCCAATGGAGAATGAACCAAGGCCTGAGCACTTGGAAAGTTTCATTGTACACGAACTTGGTAAAAAGGACCGCAATGAAGTATTGAAGATCCGAAAAGCTTGGGGTCAAATCCATAGGGAAAGCCGAGAGTTAATCAAGAGGGGCGGAATTGATGGAAGGTCTTACCGCCAATGGGTGATAGAGAGAGTCCAAGAAATCAAGTCGCTTTATTTTGTGGAGGTACCCTTTGATCATCCCAACCAGAATCACCATGTGCCGATAGAGGAGAATATGAGGCTTCAGGAAATTATCAGAAAGATGGAGGAGGAAAGATTGGAGCTATAAAGCTCTAAGTCTCGCATTTTTCTTAGAGCTGAAAATTTGGAGGCTAACCTCAAGGAGGTGAAAGAAGAATTAGAGGGAAGAAGAAGATGTAATGAAAAGGATGAAGAGCTCCTCGATGAGATGTTCAAAACTTGAGGAGGCCGCAAGTGGGGCGGGACCTCCGTCGACAATCAAGACCGTCAAGAACAAAGGGCCAGCTTATCCGGATGAAGAAAAGGCCAAGAAAAGAGAGCATTGAAAGAACGCCTCAAGCCAAGATTTCAAAATTAGAAGCTTCTAGCACGAACCAATAAAATGCTAGAAAATGAGGTAACGCTAAAGAAGAAATCAGACGCTCCGAGAATTGGAAGCAATTGAATTAGTGAAAAATTCAAGAGTGAACATTACGAGAAGAAAGAGATAGCAATAGATGCTTACTTAAGGCCTTAGAGAGCAATGCCAAGGTTGGATTGATGAGATCCAAAAGTCAATCGTCTGTTAGATGAAAAGGATGAACCGTGTCCTTTCTAGAAGAATGAATGGGCATTTCTATTGGAAGTACAAAGGAATGGTTGACATGTGTAACCGCTTGATTGTTGATGTACCTGAGACTCAGTCGGCCCTAGAAGACCTCAAGGCAACCCGATACCTCCGCCGTGAGTGATTTCTTCCTCCCACAAGATGTGGTGAATGTGTTCAAGGCGAAACTAGAGATTGAAGCCCGCCGTGGAAGATTTCTAGTTTTTAGCCACTTATCTTATTTGAATATTTGAATCTAATTATTAATGTAATGATTTAAATCCAAAGATGAATCTTATTGCTGCTTGAGCTTGAACATCCTTGTAGTCACAACCGATACTTTGAGTTTCTATGAGATTTCGTTGAATTGCGCTTAACCGCTTTTTTTTCTAATGCTTATTGTTAACTAACGAGTCTTCAAAGAGTCCCCAAAATAAAATGTATGTAAACATATCATGGCATGCATGCATACTCCCATAGCATATCATACATAATGGAATTGAGATCACCATCTTATCGCTGCTGATTTTCTCCACAAACGAGACTACAGTTTCGCTGCTCATCATTACCCGACAAGAAGTAACTCAAGAAACCGATGGAGAAGATGGAAGTACATGGCTGCCCTAGGGACAAGAATGGACACTGTATGGGGCAATTGATGGAGATAATTCAAAACATGGCTCGCAACAAGAGGAGTTGAGAGCTCTAGTCGTGAGGCCTACCGCAGTACTCATCAAGAAGCCGAGGGAATGTCAGATCCGAAATCGCATGGAAGTTAACGCCGGTCTTATCGATCTCGCCGGCGAGAACCAGCGTCAAACGGATCATGTCGCGTGGTTCCTCCTCCGCCTACCCCCACACGCTGCCGCCGTAACCTCGATTGTGCTCCACCAGTGTAGGACTATTCAGATTCGATTCCTCAAGATGACGAAGATAACTTGAAGATTGGTTTTCCAATGTTGAGGAGCCAACCAAGTCGATCGAAGTCAAGATGCTTGAAGAGCGATGCAAGCCTTTGAGAATCGTGAAGTTTTAGGTTTCGACATGACCAACTTAGGATTGGTCAAGGAGTGAAGATTCCTCCAAAATTCAAAATCCCGTAGCCAAGTACAAAGGCAACTCCTGTCCCAAAACTCATTTGAGGTATTACTATAGGAGGATGTCCGCCTATACGAAGGATGAGAAGCTCTTGATGCACTTTTTTCAAGATAGTTTAACCGATGGACCATTGGATTGGTATATGGGCCTTGATGCTCTCGTGTGCGAACTGGAGAGAGTTGGTTGTAGCTTTTGTTCAACACTATGGCTTTAACACCGATATGGCGCCTACGAGGACCCAGTTGCACAACTTAGCTCAGAAGAAAACTGAATCTTTCAAGGAGTATGTGCAAAGGTGGCGCGAGGTAGCTGCTAAAGTTCAACCCCCTATGGTAGAACGAAAGATGGTGGAAATGTTTATCGGCACACTAGATGGGCCGCATTTATGCCTCTGGCAGTCGACCAAGATTTCGACATGGTGATGTTTGGTGAAAGAGTTGAGATGGGATCAAGTTAGGAAAGATCCAAGATGTTGGTACGACAAGAATTGTGGCGCGAAGGCTTTTGGTGGTTACCGAAGAAGAAAGGAGGTGAGTCAAGCAATCAGATGAGCGAAGAGGAAAGAGAAGCGCTGTGAATTCAATCGCCAAGTTGTCATCAGAATTATTCCGCTTAGTGTTCCAAAGCAAGATGTTGCTCCGAGACAATACCACCAAGACCCATGAAGAAGTTCGACCTTTGCCAATGTCTTATGCGCAGGTATTCGCCCATTTGCAAAGTCCGAATATGATTGAATCCGCCATCTAAAGATTGACCCGATAACTCCATCAAGTATTTCAACGCGATGCCCGCTGCCTTATCATTCCAATGCTCCGGCATTCCATTGAATTGCTATGCTTTCAAGTACAAGGTGCGTAATTTACTGTATAATCGAGGCAATCAACTTTGACCTCCTCCCACTCCTAATGTCATTCAAAGACCCTTTACCTCCTCATGGTGGAAATGCTGTTAATGCACTATGGATGGAAGTCCGAACTCGATAATGGATGTTAGTGGTCTACCACCCGCTGTGGTGGATAAAGAGGCAATTATTGTTGAGGGAGATTTCCTGTCGGATGATGGTTGTAAACAATGTTTAATCTCGAGTCAAGGTTGTGATAAGTTAAGAAACGAGATCTACCGTCCGACATCAAGGACTTCAGCTTGTCCGTAAAGAACTTGATATGCGTATGTTGAAGATGAGGTCGATGGTCACTATCCCCGCCACTTCAAGAAGGATTCCTGCTATAATCCCCGCGCCGACTAAGAAACCTCCGTGATCATTACTTTGTGGGCCCAGCCCCTACACTAGCGAAAAGGCCATTCCCGGGAATTATGGGTCCGAGTGCTACCGTGACGGCAAGAAATTGAATGAGACCTCCAAGGAGGAAAACCATGAAAAGAAGATTGAAGATTCGATCGCAGCATGACATTGCGAAAGTCGATTACCCGGTGGACGAATCTTCTCCACCCAATCTAGCCGAGAAAGTCCTCAAGCTTTGGCCAAGGCTAAAGCAAAAGGAAAGGGGTCATGATTGGGGTGAGTCGACACCAAAGATTTTAACTCCGTGGTTGGCCCCGAGTCGACCAAAGATGTTGAAGAACCGATGAGGTATATAAAGAAGAGTGATTACAAGATAATCGATCATCATGACGCCCGCCAAGATTTCTATCTTAGCTTTGTGAGGGATTCCGAGCCTCACCGCAACGCTCGATGCACTGGGAACGTTGCTCCTCAAGAGATCTTGCTAACCAATTGAGGTATCGGAATGAAGATTTCGCAAGTAATGGTCTTCGCTTTTATCGACTTGATTTACCTCCCGAGGAAGGAAGTACAACAAAGTTACCGCACGCTTCGTGGAAATAAGAACTACTTTGTCCTGCGTGTCGTTGACACGGATCATCCTCAACGTTCTTCCAAAGTCTACCTCTGAAGTTGGACTATGAAGGCTGTCTGGCTAAGACCCTTGATTTGATAGTTAAGGCGCTTGATGGGTCAAGAGGTCGTGTTGGCGAGGTGGACCTCGCTATTAAGATAGGCCCGCAGTTTTGATGCGACTTTTCGTCATGGATATTAATCCTCTTATCGTTGTTTACTGGACGCCTCGATTCACGGGGCTGGTGTCATGACATCCACCTTGCACCAAAAGTCAAGTTCTTAATTAATGGAAGGTGGTCACCATTTATGGTGAAGAAGATTATGTCACCATCCGAGTAATTTTCGATATGTTGTTGAAGGAGAGATCCACAAACCCGCGCTGCTTTCGAGGTCAGACACCGACAAGATCCCTTTGCAAAAGGTGAAGTCTCCATGGCATCCTGCTGCTGTGCTCGTGTTATTGTCAATTCAGACATCCCCGAAGGGTGGGGAAGAGCTAGAACTTCCTACCCGCATCGATAAGAGGGGTCGGGTTTTGCTCTTAAGAATTGTCCCTCCACCCAACGAGCAAAGCGGGTGCTCTCCCGCCAAGTTTGTCAAAGGTGGAATCCAGAAGAAGATGATGCTATGATGGTGAAGCGGACGGTGACTATGATGTGGACAAGTGGATCACCCAACTGCTCCGTGACGGAGCTTTAAATTGGTTCGCTGAAGATGTTGCCGTGTACCCCTTTGAAGAGTAATTTTCCTTTTTTATGTCATGCCATAATTCCTACGCTATGCCCAAGACGTAGTGATCATGCCGTAGGGCCACCATGTTTTTAACTTTCAAGTTTATCATTAATGAAGGACGCCCTTTTGCATTCAAATTTTTTCTCTTTGTTTTTTCTTCACTTATTTCTTTTAAAGGTGACAATATCAAATTTTATTTTTTATAAACCTTTTTTCTTTTTAATTTTATTATTAAAAACTTAATTAAAAATAATAAATAAAAATAAAATTACCAACCACGCAGATGCGCCTCTTCGACGGACCCGGATTTTTATGATTCCACTGGCTCATTATGATTTCGATTTAACCGATTTATCAAGTCAAGAGGAAGCCAAGAGGATTGTGAATTACCCAAGAATTAGCCAGATGTCGAGGCAAGAAGAAAAGGTCATCCACCAACACCAAGAGGCTCTGAAGTGATCAATCTAGGAACCGAGGATGCTCGAAAGGAGGTCAAGATCGAAGATTGAAGATGGAGTTACAAAACTTGTCGAAATGCTACATGAGTACGTGGACATCTTGCTTGGTCTTATGAAGATATGCCCGGTTAGATACATCGACATCGTTATGCACGTAATTGCCCTCAAAGAAGGATGCCCACCCAAAGGTAGCTTCGCAGTAACACATCCAAATGTCAAGAAAAATCAAAGAAGAGGTTCGTAATGATGGAAGGTGTTTCCTAAAGGTTGTTTATCCCCCATGGTTGCAAATATTGTACTAGTACCGAAAAAGACGGCAAGGTAAGGATGTGTGTTGACTATAGGGATCCCTGGCTAGCCCTATGATGACTTCCCTCCCGCACATTGACATTTTGGTCGATAATAACGCTTGCTAAAGTATTCTCCTTCATGGATGGTTTCTCGCTACAACCGATTAAGATGGCGCCTCAATGATATGGAGAAACTACTTCATTACACCATGGGGAACTCTTCATATAAAGTGATGCCTTTATTGAAGAACGCAGGGCAACATATCACGCTTATGGTTACTTCCTTCATGATATGATGCATAAAGAGATTGAAGTCTATTGATGATATGATCGCCAAGTCCCGCATGTAAAAAACACCGTCCACTTGTTGAAATTATTCGAAGGTGAGAAAGTTCAGCCGAGGTTAAACCCAAGTAAGTGCACCTTGGGTGAGATCGTGAAACTTTTAGCTTCATTGTGAGCGAGAAAGGAATTGAGGTTGACCCCGCAAAGATAAAAGCGATACAAGAGATGCCAGAGCCAAGTACGTAAAAGGAAGTGCGAGGTTTCGGAAGACCGAATTACATCGCTAGGTTCATTTCTCATCTCACAGCCTACCGCGGAGCCCATTTTTAAGTCGTTAAGAAAGAATCCAACAACCACGTGGAACGATGATTGTCGACGGCATTCTGACAAGATAAAGAGGTACCTACAAGAGCCTCTCCATTCTCTCACCCCGTGGAAGGTAGACCGTTGATTATGTACTTGACCGTGTTGAGAATTCCATGGTCGTGGTGCTCCAACATGATGAGAACGGGGAAAGAGCACCATATACTATTTGAGCAAGAAGTTCAAGTAATGCGAATCGAGGTATTCATTATTGAAAAGACTTGTCATGGCACTCGCACGGGCAAAGAAACGACGCATAAAGACATGTTGACTCACACTACCTCTTTGATCTCCAAATGGACCCGATAAAGTATATCTTTGAGAAGCCCACAGAAGGATAGCCCGGTGGCAAATGATCCCTATAATATGATATCCAATACACTACCTAAGGCCATCAAAGGTAGTGGTGGCGCATCATCTCGCCAACAACCATTAGAAGATGACTATCACCGATGAAGTTTGAGTTCTCGATGAGGACATTATGTATATCGATTGTAACATTCCAGCCCCGAAAAGGACCCAACCTAGATCGCTGTGACGATGGCATCGACGAGCCTCAAATGCATTAGAAATGGTGTTGCCCATTATCACTTCTCCGGCTGTGTTTTCATATTCCATTCACCGTAACTGCTTTCGATTGCACCAATAATGTGGCCGAGTACGAAGCTTGTATTTTGGAATCAGCAACCATTGATCCGAGAATCAAAAACTTAGCGGTATACTGAGATTCGCTTTGGTAATTAGTCAAATCAATGGAGATCGAGACCCGCCACCCGAATTTGATTCCATCGAGATCATGTCTGAAGTTGATCCCTTATTTCGACGAGACTTTTGATCACATCCCAAGGAGGAGAACAACTATGTGATGCTTTGGCTACCGCTATCCATGTTTAAGGTATGGGCGAACGATGCCCGTCTATCACTATATAAGGTTGGATGAGCCTCGCTCGCTATGAAGTAGAGGAAGCGTGATGAAAACCTTGGTTCTATGACATCAAAAGGTATCTCGAGACGAAAGAATACCTCACGATGATGCTTCCATCGATAAGAAGGCCCCGGCAAGTACTCCGCCAAATTTTTCCTCAATGGCGTGTGTTGATAAAAGGAACTATGACTGCTTTTGCTCAGATGCGGATAGACACGAAGCAAATAAGATTATAGAAGAAATTCATGAAGGTTCATTCGGACGATTCTAGTGGACACACCGGCCAAGAAGATCGAGAGTGCTATTATTGGTCCACCATGGAGAATGACCATACAACCATGCTAAGACCACATATAAATGTCAAATCTTACCGATAAGATGTATGTGCCACCTTCTTCATTGAATGTTTTGACTTCTCCATGGTCTGCGATGTGGGCATGATATGATTGGAGAAATTAAGCCCACGCCTAATGGACATCGATTCATCCTTGTTGCCATGACTACTTTACCAAACGGGTCGAGATGATTATGCTCGTGTCACTAGACAAGTGGTCACGTTTCATCAAGCATAACATCATTTGTCGTTACGGGTTCTTGAGAAGATTACCGATAACGGCTCGAATCTCAACAATAAATGATGAAAGAGTTGTGCGACGATTTCAAGATAACATCAACTCTTCCCATATCGTCTAAAATGAATGGCCGTGGAGGCGGCAAACAAGAATATCAAGAAGATTGACGTAAGATGGTTGTCACTTACAAGGATTGGCACGAGATGTTACCATTTGCCTTGCACGGCTATCGCACTTCAATACGCACGTCATCAGGGCAACTCCTTCTCCTTGGTATACGGTATGGAGCAAATTCTACCCGTGAAGTTGAAATTCCTTCCTTAAGGATTTTAACAGATGTGCAACCGATGAAGTCGAATGGGTTCAAACAGATTCGATCAATTGAATCTCATCGACGAGAAGAGATTGATGCCTATTTGTCATGGACACTATACCGTAAGCGTATGAAAAGGCTTTGACAAGAGAGTGTGTCCTGAACCTAAGCTGACGACTGTGTCAAGAGAATTTTGCCTCCTAACAACACGGACGCTTGGCAAGTGGACTCCCAATTATGAAGGACCGTATGTCGTGAAGAAAGTTTTCTCGAGGAGCTATGTTTCGCAACTATGGACTAGAAGATTTCCCTCAATCAATCATATATAGTCAAAAAATACAGAAAAAGAGACCCAAGGTGACCGCCTAAGCAAAATAAGGCATCCCGACGAATCAAGAGGTTCGGGCAAAAGTTAGATAAATATAAAAGATTGTACACCAAGTCGAAACCCGAAAGGGCGGCTTGGGCAAAAAGGGTATCCCGGTGGATCGAAAACCCGAAAGGGCGGTCCGTGCAAAATTAGGGATTCAAAGCGAACGATCACGATCTGCATTTAACACCGCTTTTGATGCCTTTTACAACTTGATAATCCGCAGAGATTGAAGGTTCATTTAATCGAGCATTTTCTCGCTGACGGCCTCGATATTGAGGAACATTGAGGTTGTGGAGGACATACATTCGTAGTCTCGACAAAATCCATGATTTTATTGTCACCTTTTAACTTTGATGTATAAGCAATTGCCTCTTTTGTGATTTGCTTGATGTAACCGTCATTTACGGCTAATACATAAAATACTTTCATCCAAACCGTTTTTTTATTATATCTCGTTTGTTTTTTAAGCGGAAAACAACGTAATGTTTTTAATAAACTGGCATATAAAATATCGGTGTTTAACGACGTGGTAGCATTTTCGTTACTCGGCGGTATACCACATAATGACGAAGTGATTCTCCGTGGTATTGTATTGTTATGTCTCGTTACATTTTTTTATGCTGGTGCGGCACCACGCGTACGGGCATTTGCTGGCTCTTTTTCTCCAACGGTTATGGGCATATGGTATTATCAGTCATAAGATCGCAAAGACGTAGTGAATGGCAGGTCACGGCTTATGCTAGAAAATGTTGCGAATGCTTCTTATGCGGAGCGAAATAGCTAAAGTCGAATTCCATGCAACAAGGTCATCATCCGATGAGTGTTGATCTCCAAGAGTTACTTTCCCTGATGTTGATCATTGAAAGGATACTTGGCTGCGTTCTTGCCGGTGTTTTGGCTATCATCCCTTTTCGATGATTGACTGATTATATTTATTGTGGTGGTTGATGTTTTCGCAGCTCATTTGCCTTTAGTCTTAGACAAAATATCAAAACATGCATCACGCATTGCATAATATCCCTAAAACGCTGTAGCATTTCCATTGATATGGAGCATTACGCTAAAAATAATTCTCAAACATGCATCAATGATTGCATAATATTAAAAAACGCAGTAGTATTGGCGGCGGGAGTATATACGCTAAAAATAATAATACATGCATAAGTGATTAAAGTCTTTATCAAGCATTTTTTTATGCTCTCAAGATAAGTTTATCCATAAAATTTTAAGTGGTATTCCCGCTAAGTTTTCAAGATATATTTTGTTGTTGATATCCATTTTTGACATCGTGGTTTTGCTTTTGGCATTGATTTGGTTTATTGCAGCGTTGCGGTATTGCTTATTTCACCTGTGACCGGTTTTCGTCGTTAGAGTGTGAGTGAGTGTGTTTCTTGCTTCTCAATTATTTGAGTATTATGGGTGTGTGGTAATTGGTAATTATTGGGAAATACACCCCGCCTTTTGGTGGATATTGTGATATTCGCAAACTTTCAAAGTCCAACGTAGCTGCAATTCGCTAGAGTCTTTTGGTTGGCCTTTTTCGTGGCTGGCGATCGGCTTATTTTATATTTTTCGGTTGAACGCCGGGCGGTTTTGTGTCTTGTTATTTATATAAGTCTGTCTCGTTTTTTGATTGGCAATGGTTAGTGGCGTTATTCCAAGATTTGCGAGCTGGCTTTTCGGCCGCGGGCAACTTATTGAAGTGCCGGGGTGGTTCCGCTTGGTTTCGATTTTCGCGGCGCAACTTTTGGTCAAGTGCGTGTCCAAAGATCTACATTCATTTTTGATCCGCAAGCAACTATTGAAGTATGCTCGCTCCAAAGATCTATGAGTTTTTGCTTTTCTGGCTCGGGCGGCAATTATTGGTATGTTGCTTTGCGTTGCTGCTTTTCGCTGATTAAGATGTAAATTTTATGTTTAAAGACTACTTCGTTTTTTGGATTTCGCGGCAACTTATTGGTGGCTTGTTCCAAAGATCTATGAGCTTAGTTTCTGGCTCGCAAGCAACTTATTGAAGTATGTTGTTCCAAAGGCGTTTGTTTTGCTATGCATTTGCTTAATGGTGGTGCTGCCAAAGATCTACCGTTTTCGTTTTGATTTGCGGCAATGGTTAGTGGCGCGTTAAGATCTATGAGCGACTCGATTGCGGCAATTTTAGTATGCGGCGTTCCGGTGTTCTGCTTTGTTGCGATTGCGGCGTAATTTTATGGTGCGCTGTTTAAAGACTGCTCTCATTTTTGATTCGCAAGCAACTTATTGAAGTATGCTCGCTCCAAAGATCTATGAGTTTTACCTTTTCGGCTCGGCTGGCGTAACTTATTGTATGCCTGCCGTTGTTTTGCTGTTGAAAGTGAGCCATGGCGTAAATGGCTGCTTTCGTTTCAGCATTTAAGTCGCTTTTTACTCGCGGCATTGTTTTGCGGTTTTCCGGCGTATTAAATGCTCACAAAATAAAATGTATAGAAAAATAAAATTAAAAAGTGTCTATTTTTGCCGGAGCGTAATGGTTTTGAGTATTTAATCTTCATTTTAAAGTTAGCGCCAATTTTTCGTTTAAGATGATTAAATAGTACTGTACGGCCTGTTTTTGCATATTATTACCCGGTTAGGCTTTGCTCATTTGCATTGCTTCTGTTGTAGGGTTTGGTTTTGGCATTCATTTACATTGTTATCGGGTATTCGAGGGCGGATTTCAAACTTTTATCATTTTGTGTTTGAAGGTATTGGTTGTACATATGTGTATTGATGTTTTGTTTTGGGGTTTTAGGTTGGATCAAGCTGTAGTTATGTTACAAGATTTAGAAGATGTTTACGTGTTTTTAACCAACCCAATTTTGGGAATGGCAAAGGCAGTTGATGTTTCTTTAGATTAAGTTGGCTATCCTATTGTATATTCAATGCTTTGTTGAGTTGGAAGGAGAATTTAAATGTCGTGGTTTTATCGTTTTGATGTTTTTTTCACCATGGTGATTCTCAAGGCCTTTTATTTTTAGAACGCGAATCAAGAGCGCATATGAAGTTATGTTTAGCAACCATGTCTTTACTTGTGTATTTAGATTTATGATTTGGTTTGAATTTGGAATTAAATACGATTTTAATCGATATTCACCATGTTTATATAAACTATCTATTTTAGTCACGGTAAGTGGTTTAAATAATAGCTACAAGTGTTATGACAAGAAATTGCATTGGTGATGTGTTAGGTTTCAAAATCAAGAACTTTTTGTTTATTCTATCCTCGAACTCATTCTATATACATGGCAAGTTTGAGCTATTAAGTTTCAAAGAAAACTTTGCAAGTTTCAAAACTTTTTCATATAACTCCTAACCTTTTCACCTTCTTTTCAACTCTACAAAGTTTCACAATACCACATTCTAATTAAAGTTTTGTATTGTATACGTAATTATATTGTTATTCAATAATTTGTTTTTTACAAAATTTTTGAATCCACAAATTATAACTCAAATATTTGGGATGTTAAAATTTCAAACCTCTATCCTAATCCTATTTTACTATACAAGCAAATATTAGCATGTCATGCCTAAATCCTATTTGCTTGGGAGTTTTGTGGTTTCTGTTTCCATGTTTTGTTCTAATTTCAAACCTCGCTTTCTTGTCCTAAACTTTTTTTCTCCAATGTTTGTGCTATGGTTTTGTGAAGTAAAAAAAAAGAACTTAGTTAGATAATATTAGTAATAAAATTAAGATTTCAAATGCTTGTTATCTTCATTAGGGGGTTTTTGATCGGGATTTTATGTTGAGGATTGTTATCATTCATGTTCTAGAAACCACCTTTTGCAAATCACAACTCATGTTGGTTCATTAGGGGTGTGGTTGTAAACATCATCACTAAGAAAGGCAATGTATTTTGTTTAAATCAGAAAACAGAGTAGTTAAGACAAAGAATATATCAAACACAGCAGCCCAATGATAAAAAGTGCACCAAGAGCCCATTTTTTCGATTTTGCTCAAGTAAACAAAGCTTCCAAAAAATGACAAAGAAGAAACCCTGAGTGTGACGTTATAAAAGGTTTATACAACATTAAGGCAAAGAAGAATGTTATTTTTTTGAAAACCCTAGTCAAACTTAAAGCAAACTTAAACACAAGAATGAAGAACATTCATACTAAGCAAATTAATACCAAGAACAACCTGCATCACTAAAGCGAGTAACATTTTAATCATTCATTTTAAAACCCCTTCAGAAAGAGCAAAGATTAGGCAACGAAGTAAGTAGGTAAATGATTCGATCTACCAAGGTGGATAAATTGCTGCTGCTGTTTTGAATAATCACCATAAGCTTTTTTATGTTACATCTCCATCATGTATCATCCCATTAACATCATTTCACCGATTTCATCGCGAATAGAACTAGGTTTCACTTTCCCTTCCCATTTTCAAACAGAAACAAACAAGTTTTTATCAATAAAGATAACATAACAATCGAGTGTGAGAGAGAGAGATGGGTTTGCTTTAAATCATGAGAGAGATCCCTGATAACCAACACAGAGCGGATAACGATCTCTGTGAGGATTCATGACAAGTAGAGAGATGATGAGAAATACAAGAGCGACGGTGAGATGAGAGCATAGGGTGTTAGACGTAGAGAACGAGAGATGCAGAGGACGAGGGTCGTTCGTGAGAGAAGTGAAGATGAGAGTTTTTTTTTTAAAACTGATGTTTTGTTTTTTTGTTATAACTAATTTATTTGGTAAATTAAACTTAGTTTTAGTCTAATCTCATTAGGATTATTTTCTTTTATTTAATTTTTGATAAAAAATAAGTTAGATTAAGTTTAGTCTTTTATTTATCTAATTTGTAGTAAGATGTGTTAGATTAGTATTTTAGTTTAAGTATAATTAGATTTGTCTTGTTTAGTGCATGACACTTGTCACCGCCCTAGCATGGTCTGTTTCAACTGTGGTGCACACCCATGGTAGTAATTTTGCACCTCCTTCCA
Source organism: Vicia sativa (assembly GCA_021764765.1). NCBI lineage: Eukaryota > Viridiplantae > Streptophyta > Magnoliopsida > Fabales > Fabaceae > Vicia > Vicia sativa. Next base: position 260,911,206 of record CM038794.1, on the reverse strand, counting down.
TAGCCATCAGATTCTGGAGATCCGCATCCAATGCTCCAGACGGTGGACCACAAGATGCCTCATGGAGTCACATACAAGATCCAAAGAATTTGGTTTTGGGGTTTCGCTCGCCACGCTTGCACCCCTGCATTTAAAACTTCAATCGTGCCCATTTCTAAACCTTTCTTTAAATTCATTATGCAAGTTTTTATATAATGATGTATTAAATAATATTTGGTGTATGGTAGTTTTTTATTTGTTGAATCACCAATTAAATTGTTAGTTGATTTTTCATCAAGTAAAAAAATATCTATACTAATAATTATTTAAATTCCGGTTTGTATTGTGTGTTAATTCATTTTCTTTTATCCGCTTCATTATATGCTTGTATGTTTATTACACGATTGTACACTCCACTCTCGCATTAATATAAAAACAACAACGCCTCCTCTCTCTCTCTCTCTCTCTCTCTCTCTCTCTCTCATTTTTGGTTACCCACACCAAATTCTCTAAGGGTCTCATGGTGGGGATGGGCATGGCCATCCTCACGAGGTTAATTAAGGCCCTGCCTTGATTAATCATAACCCTAAAATAATTGGTCCATATACCGATCACCATGCATGTGGTCTCATGGTTGGGATAGAGCACCTATCCTCACGAGGTTAATCAAGTCCATATACTTGGTTAATCATAACCTGAATATCATTTTCACGGCCAACGCCGCACTTTCAACACTTGTCGGTGGGGCGTGGTGGTATTTAATTAAATTGTTAGGTTACGTAATGGCTAAACGGTGGCGGCCATTAGAGGGTAACCCGACTACGGCTATTTGGCACTGAAATACACTTTCATATTAAATTAATTAATTGAACTTGTTTTAATCAATTTTAAAGGAAATAAAAGTGCAGCATGGTACTTAACTAAATTGTTAGAGGTTTTCCAACGATGTAAAGTGCGGCCGCGGTTGTAGGGTAAATTTAACATGGGGCACGGTTTAATAAAAGTGAATGGCTCACCTTTTCATAATAAAGATTTGGATGAGAGAAGATGTTGGCCAATCACGGTATTTAATGCGAGGGTTTTCCCGGCGGTACTTGTTTACAATTAAATCCATTCAACTCATTCAAATCTTTTTGCATATGCGATTATCAAAATCAAAAACATTTCTTTAAAATCAACACAACCAACAAGACATTTTAAGAACTGGAGTTTTGACTTTCCCGGCGGAGGGAAGTAGGTATGCGGTGGGCAAATGTCAAATAAATAATAAACAAATTTTTCTTTCTTAAATTTATATTTAGCGGCGACACACACAAACACACATTTTGAATAATGGGTCCCATCGAGTATGGCGGAGGGTGGTGCTAATATTTTTTCGTGTAATGGCTTAATCCATCCTTTTGGTTTTGTATTGCTGGTTTCGGCGTTGTGGTTTATGGAATTAGGTGGGTTTATTTTGGAAAATTCATTTAAATGATGAAAATCGAAAGCGTCAATCTCTCGTAATGATACCTTTTTTTGTGTGTGACTATGACATTGATGATTAGCGGTTAATTGTTGGATGTCAACAACGAATTTTGCGGTTTTTGGTGTTTTTGGCAACATTTTCGATTTGCGGATATGCATATGATGTGCGGTTTTCGTTATGATGAAAGTGGAAGCTTGTGAGATGGAGAACCTTTTTTGGTGGATGTAGTTGGCGGTTTTTTGCCAAAGTTTTCCAAGAGGTCGGCGAATGGGCTTGTAAGCGTGTTTCGGTGTATTGCGGTTGGTGGTTTTTGGTGGCGGGCATTTTGTTTACTGTGACAGATAGCATCTTTGAAGTCGGTAATGCAACAACTTTACGGGGCATGCGGTTGTAAAGAGTGTTTAAGGTAACGGCATGCTTTTGCGGTGGTTGATTTACAAATTATCATTTGATTCTTTCTTCGGCTTTGTTTCGTTTTGTGGAGGGCGTCTTAAAGCTGTTGTGTGAATTTTTCCGAATGTTTTTGGTATATGGCGGATGTGGTAGGCTTTTTTCGGTAGATTTGAATTGGTTTTTAAAATATAGATGGTGGTTTTATTTTAGTTTTGGCTCAAGTGGATGGATGGCTTCTTTTGCCGGTAATGTGAAGTCATCTGCGGTGTAGGCATAAAGCGATGGCCGACATTTATCTTTTATACACTCCATGTTTAAATACACTTTCAAAAAAATTTGATCGTATTATTTCATTTTTTATTTTGCCGGGGAGTGGCGAAACCACAGAGAGTTGTATATTTCTTTACGGATGCGGTTTCGTGGTTGGAGTGACGAGCTTTTTTTGGCGGTTTGTTTTGTGAAGAGCGGTATTCCACATGGCGATTTTCTATTTTTATGAAAGTGAAATAATTGTTTGGCTTGTATTAGTACCGTGTGAGGCTGGCCGGTTTGTTTTTATTGGCGGCGGGCGATAGTATTTACTTTTTGCCGTATATTTACGGTATTACTATGGTTTGTTTTTTTGGCGTTTCCGGTGTCTTGTTTTTGCTAGATTTTTTATGGGTGGCTTACGGCCACGGTTGCTGGTTTGCCGGTTGGTTTTCGCGGCCGGCATCATGGCGCAATTGGGATCGGCTATATGATGGAGAATCTTTTTGCAGCCTAGTTGGTTGTTGTTGTATTTTTACTGTTGTGGTTTTGCTTTCGACTGTGTGTTGTTTGGCGGACTATGGTGGGTGTATTTTTGGATTTTTCGGGCGGCGGTGGTTAGTGTTGGTTCTTGTGGAACTCGACTAATGCAACGGTGGTTTTTAATATTTTTGCTGGCATAAGCGGCGGCGGTGGGCGGCGTACCAGCGAACGATAACCCATAAGAACGGCGCTGGCTTTCTTCTTTCATTGCTGTATATGTCGAAACACATTGATTTAAAATCAAGTGACGGCACTTGGTTTCGATCCACCAAGTTTTGCGAGGTGTTTTTCAATCATTTTTGTTGGATAATTGCTGTATGCTATGATGTAAAATGTAGGTATAATATATGGTGTTTATATTGTTTTTGCGTATCGTGGTGTTGTGGTGTGGTGTGGCACTTTTGCGTTTATACGGCGTGTATTTTGCGGTGGTGGTTTGCTTACGGCTGCTGCACGGTGCTTATTGTTGTACTAATTTGAACCGGTGAATATTCCACTTTTTCTCATGATGTAAATGCAGGCGTTCGTGAATGGCCATAAATGGTGAAAATACTTGTTGTTTACGGATGGCGGTTTGCACACCATAGTGAATGTTTTGCTTGTTTTGGGCAAGTCATGTTTGAATGCCTTCCTTGCCGTTAGCTTTACAAAGATTTTGTTATACGGCGGTTTTTGGCAGTGTACCACCATTTTTTTTGATGAGTATGGCACATGTTTAGATGTATGTGCCATAGTTTCGGTCTTTTCTGCGGTTGCAAGAGATGGATTTTGGTGTTGGTGTTTAATTTCTGCCAATGGCGCTTTCATGATCGTCCCATTTTGATATTTTCATTTTGTTTCGTCATTTGAAAAGTGGCTGACGGCATGGTTGCTGTGGTGAAGGTATGTGAAATTCGATAGTAGCGGATCCTTTTTCGCAACCGAAGAGAATTTATGTGTTTTATCGCAACTTTTGCTGCTTTTAATGATCTAGTTTGGTGAATTAATGGATATGATTTTGTATATTATGTTGGTTTTCTTATTTTACTGAGAATTAACCTATTATATTGTTCGTTTCTGTGCATGTGTTTGAGTTTTTTTGCTTTTTTTACTTTTTTATCGGCTTTTTAAATGACCAAAACTTTGACAATTGTAGTATTATTTTTTGTCACTTTCTTCCCGTAATACTTTTGTTTACCTTTTTCGAATCAAGATTCTTGTTGACTTTGTCATTCGAAGATGTTAAATTTTATTTTCTTGTTAATCTTGATTGCAATGTTTGTTTAGCTACTTTCTTTCTTAGTTTTCTTCAATCTCATCTCATGAGCTTCTAATGAAGCTTGAGTTCTTCTAACTTCATCTTTAAAGAGTTTTTGCTTCTTCAATTGTTACAACAATATAGTCAAAATTGTTAAAGATCTCAATATTTTTTCAATTTTCTTGGTGTTCGTGATGGTTTCACCGCATGTTTATTTGTTCGCAATGTCACAATCTTTGAGAAGTATGCGTAAATCGATCATCATTCTTTTCATGTACAATTGATGTTTTTCTTTCTAAATATCGCAATCACTCTTTTCAATTTTTCTCTGCATACAAGTTCTTTAACTTGTCCATGATGCTTTTGTTGATTCTTCTTTCGATTATTTTCTCAAATACATGTAATACACATTGATGAATTAAGAACAATGCTTTATAGTTTTTCCTTCATTTTGGCAGCTTTTCGGCTTCACGCATTTGAGCCATGAGCACCATCATTCAAGATTTCAACAACATCTTGAAATCTAAAATGACCTTCATTTGTGCAACCCATCGTTGGTAGTTTTCCTTTTGAAATCGGTAGATTTGCTGAATTGTGTTGACGTTGTTGTTTGCTTGCCATTAGATTCTCCTTGAATCGCAAATCGAGCTCCTTGATACTAATTTGTTGGAACAGGATGAAAGAAAGTATATTCGTGATGAAGAAGAAGAAGTTTAGAAAAATTGAGAGAGAAGTAAATGTGACAATCGAAAGAATGAAAATTGTATATTGTGTAAGAATGAAAAGCATTATTTTTGCTTACGAGAAGTGCCTTTTTATAGACATACTTCTCGGGCCCAATAGTGTAAACCAAACTAAACTAAGGCCCAATATCTAAAGTCCACTCCCATTTCGACTTCTAGCATCCAAGAGATATCAAATCAAATAGCTAAGCTATTTCGATTACCCCTTCGATTATTATTGAATCATGAATTATCTACACTTCTAACACTCCGTGTCACCACCTCCGTGAAATGCAGACAACTGTGATGAGTGATGGGCAGATTGTTAATGTTATTGACAGTCCAGGTACATACATACATGCTACTTGGGCTTTGTATCTTAATTATTTTTCTTTTAATTCTTGATCACTTTGTTATATTATTAAAAGTGAAAATTGTGTAGGGTTATTTGAACTTTCTGAAAATCTGAGCTGGTTGGAAAAGAAATAGTCAAGGCATTGATTTGGCGAAGAATGGAATCCATGCCATTATTCTTGTGCTCTCCGTTAGAACACGTTTTAGTGTGGAAGAAGAAAAAGCTCTGAGTAGCTTGCAAATATTGTTTGGAAGAAAAATTGTGGACTACATGATTGTGGTCTTTACTGGTGGAGATGATTTAGAAGATGATGATGAGACATTGACGATTATTTAGTCGTGAATGTCCCGACTTTAAAGGTTCGTATTTAGTATTTAATACAAATATTATAATGGGTGTGTGTAACTCACATAGTGTGTATGTGACTACTCAAGAATTTCTCCGCATTCAAATAAGCTTTTAAAGTTTAACTTTTGTGATATAGTCGCTTTTGGTCATATAAGCTTGTTTTTGTAACTATTTAGAAAGTATTGAAATTACTTGTCCTGTTTGTATGCTGATATAATTTTAATGGAAAGTTCATTTGCTGAACTCTAACTGAAAATCAGTAATATGTTTGATCTTGAGTTGAGTTAACATTAATGCAGGCTATTCTTTCATTGTGTGAGAATCGACGGTGCTTTTCGACAAGACTAAGGATGAAAGAAGAAAGTTGAACAAGTTCAAAAACTTCTTTTGTAGATATGGTTGTAGCAAAGAATCACGGTCGGCCTTATACAGATGAGTTATTTACAAAACTAAAGGTGGAGATTTTGCAAATTTTACAGTCTGATTACTTAAATTTTGGAAACAAAAGTAGTATTGAGATATCAATGAGTTTCATTATTTGGCTGCAGGAAGGAGCAAACGAACTGCGTAAACATCAAAGAGAGGCTGCTACATTTGAAGGATACCAAAAGAAGAAATGTTAGAGTTTAAAATCAAAGGAGCAAGCATATAATGACCAGCTTAAACGAATTACTGAGATGGTACTTGCCGCTATTTGTTTGACAATCATTTTATTATTAGATATTATCTAAACTTTTGAATTGTCATACATATTACACATGCTGTAGAATTTGATGAGGCCATATTAGATATAACATGGGCTGAAAAAGTGGACAGGCATCACTTCCTTTCCTGATGAGGCGATTTTACATGGTTTTGTAGGTAGAGTCAAAGTTGAAGGAAGCAATTACAAAATTGAGCAGCAATTGAGCAAGAAAAGCGGCAAGACAAGAAGCAGAAACGAGATCAAATATGAAATTGAGAAACTCAGAAAACATCTTGAGCAAGCACGCCTTGAGCAGGAAAAAGGCAAGACTCAAGCAGAAATGAGATCAAAAGATGAAATTAAGAAACTCAAAAGACATGCACGTTTGAACAAGAAAGAGCGCAAGACTCAAGGAAATGAGATCAAGTGATAAAATTAAGGAACCATGAATCATCTTGAGCAGGCCCAAGAAAAAATCCGCAAGCAAGAAGCAAATGCTCAAGAAAACTCCGCAAACAAGAAGCAGGTTATTCGTGTCATTCAATGATTGTAATTACTTCAAAACTGGCAAAGAGTTCATTTAGTTTATCTTTTCAAATATTATTAACATTTTGTGTTGACTTTATGCTTATGAAATTTGAGGTTATTTATTTATTTATTTGATTATGATTTAAATGTACTTTGATTCTTTACATAAGTGTTAATCTCTCAATGATTTTATTGATCTCTCCACTTTTGCATTGATTAGGGTGTTCAAAATCAGACCGGCTTAATAGAAAACCACAAAAGTGAATCGAACCAAATCAAAATTGTAAAAATTACATTGTTTTGATGTGTTTTGAGTCTTTTTTTTACGAACCGCTATTAATTGTTTTATTTGTGGTTTGTCTTTTGCAACTAAAACCAAATCGCAATATGTTATAAAATTTATTAACTAGTATATATTTCTTTAATTTTTAGCTTAAAATATGATTATGTGTATATTTTATCATATTCTTTAGCTTAAAAAGTGCAAGGCAACATGATAGTTGGTCATGAGGTATCCAAGGATCTGAGCAAGGCTGGTGTAGTGCTTGATTATGGGAAGGGGAAGACAAAATAATGTGGTTATGGTGTTGACACAGGGGCAAGGTAAAATGCAAGGCTAACTTGACAGTTGGGCATGAGGCATCTAATGGCAAGAGAAATCCTGGTGTGCTGCCTAATGGGAAAGGGAAGATAAAATTAAGGGGTAATGGTGTTGGCGCAGGTCGGCCGTGAAAAGGCAAGGAAAGCTATTGATTCCCAAAAGAAAACAGGATTACTTTTTATGAACAATGCTATATATGTGAGTTTGACGAGATTGAACATTGATTAAACCCCACACACATTAATCTATATCAATATATAATTTACTCATATTCTTTATCAATTAATTTAATCTCCAAATCTTTCCACCCTTCAGCATCACCAAGCTTAGAGAAGTAGTTGTCGATGTCGCCACACTCACAAGCTCCAATTTGAAGGTTCCTACTAATAAAGAAGACAGAGTCAATCAACATGAGAACAAAGAAATACAATTTCAAATAATACTAAATACTATAGTTATTTATGGCTTCCCACCTTGGCTTCCTATCTTTGTCTATCAGTATAGCTCTGCAATTGAACATCAGTAACCATTTTGAGTTGAGTATCGCATGAAATCAACAAAAACATCTTTATGAATCATCGAAAAACCCTAGAAGTCTTTTGCTATGGTATCCTTGTAGGATATGATAAACAATTCTATACTCGAACAAGGCATTCACTGACACCTACAAGACTCACTTCTCTAATCTGAACAAAAGTCAATAAAACTATGAACCAGACATTATAATAATAATGGTGAATATAAAAACTATGAACATAACATTTAAAACTTTGTGGCAATGTACAAATATAAGAAAGACTTTACATTAGTTGAGATGATTTCTTCAAGGTTTCAAGAGTTGTAGAAACCAACTGTCTGCCTTACCAGCTTCAGTCTCCTAAATCAGCATGATAAAGTTATGGTTGCTAAATTTCAAAACTGATAATGTTAAAAAATATATTCAATAAGATACTTTGTTATGGTGTAAATACTCAAAACATAACTTACAAGAGAAGATAAAATTTCTTCCATTGTTTTCCTAGAGAAACACTTATTGATTAGATCGATCCTGCAAAACTACTGTCGAGAATTAGTAGTACTAGTAGGTAGCATACCGATGAAGGACAAGATGTGTTGCAAGACCACAGGCAAGCATTTCTGCACCATCCAACCTAGCACTTGTAAGACCAACATATTCACCTGCAATTTGTGTCCAAAAGAAAGAAGGATGAGACGAATGTTATTGTACTTTTTATAGGACGTTTGCAAATGCTGAAAAGATGTTGGTATCATAAAAAATATACATAATCCACAAGGAGTGCCTTCACATGCTATACCACAAGGCGCATGACTCTGATATGCAAGCAAAACTCGAGAGTGTATGTGCAGCAACTCAAGATGGATCTGTTGGTTGCATGAAGGCTGAAGTCCGTAGAGTGAGGTTGTCGGACAGTTTTGCTGGCAGTAAAAGGTGATAAATGATTTGGTGTCCAGATACTATTACTAATAATGAATGCAATGAAGGCATCAAGCCATCAACAGAGTGTCGAGGTCAGCCACAATAAAGGTAGTTGAGCGCAGCTGCAATGAAGGTTGCCTAAGGATTTTAAAGCATGGTCTTCTGCACTAGAGCTCGAATACCAACCTTGAAATAAAAAGACTAGAGCAAAAACTGAAAATTAACTATACTAGTTTCAAACATGGCCTCTTTTCATTATAGACCTAACTACTTCTACCCTTTAAACATAATCCTATGCATGGTTACTAACTATGCTAATAACCAAATAATAATAAAATTACAATTTACAATGACAGATGGTTACAAATTTACAATAGCTCATAAATGAAAAATTAAAATCAATAAAATAAAATAATATAATATGAAATAATATTTAAGTCTAGTACAAAAATAACACTACAGAAATGCAAAGAACTTTGAAATAGTATACCATATAATAGAGAGAGTATTCAATTGCTTTGGTCTGTTCATTGTCAAAACTCGTGTCGATGATTTACGTTCCACCAGAAGCTGAAACAGAAATGATTCCAATTGAAAATACTTGATGAGTGAATATTGATTGAGATTTTAAGAAGAAAACAGAAACAGAACTGAGTATAAGAACTGAAAACGAGAGGAGAAACCTGATCTTCCTCGAGCTTGCCGGTGGATGCCATGGTCGGTTGTTTCGTTCACGGTGGACTGAAGACTGAGGGCGTAAACAAGAAGCGTAAACCGATCGATAAGTTAAACCGGTTCATCTGAGAACCGGGCCGAATAGTTTAAACTGGTTCAACTGGAAAACGGACCTGGTTCTGGTTTTAAACCCTTACAGAATTGGGAAATCAGCTCAAACTGTCTATATACGGAAACGCCGGAACGCCGGTTTATTCCACCTGTGAGCTAATCTCGCACGCCTGCAACCAAATTCATCAAATTTCACGCCGCCGCCGACCACCACACTCATTTCTCTCTGGTATTTTCTTACTTCATGCCGCCGTGGAACAAAACCGTTTTGTTAGGTTTCGTAAAATTCCACTTTCACTCACACAAACACTTATTAGTTATAGCAAAGATACTAATCATCATTTTTGCAATTTTGCATCTCCTTGAATATTTTTTAATTGTGTTTTGATCTGGGAGTGTAATGTCCGATAACCGTCATTTGTGATTATGTTTAATTTATTTGTTTTTTTAATTATTACTGATGTTTATGTGTCAGTGTCAAGTATGATGTCTAGTGATCAGTTTGACGGTTGTTTTTAAAAATCGGTTTTATTTGCTTTTGATTCTGCTGTTTTTCTACATTCTTTTGCCTAAAACTTTAGTCCCTTATAATGTTGATTTAGGAATGGTGATAAAACCATGTCTGTCACCATAGCCCATAACTAATAATGACTTTTTTTCCTTTGTATAAGAACGGAGGCTTTGTTGCACTGCTTGTTTAAGTCCTTAAAATGGAAGTGATGGTGAAAAATTTCAGTCAAAATTCCAAAAGGTTAGGCAAGAAATGAGTCAGTGGAATGATCTTCACTCGCTTAATTTCACAGTTTACTTAATGCTTCCCATATTTGAATAGGTTGCAGGTAATTTGACCTTTTCATGTATATAAATTTTTTCAATACCTTTTGCTTTGACCTTATTATTAAATTACTAGGATCTTAAAGTAATTGATGTGTTTTTGGCAGGTGCTTCAAAATCTAGCAATTATGGTATTCTAAATTGTTGTTGGTGTTAAAGATGCACTTTTGAAAAGCAGATCGGTTCTTTGAATACCATTTTGGTTTCCATGAAAAGAACTTTG